>JAGTTH010002474.1:0-88516 GCA_022606485.1 Agraylea sexmaculata
TCAGATCTAGTAGATCTACCGAGTGACTCCAGTGGACACCGTTTTTGCCGGTGCTGTGAATCGAACCTGGGAGTCTTCACTCATGAATCCGTTTATAAAATGTGTCTTTACTTTACTTCTGGCTATGTATGCATTTTTTAATGGGCAATTGTCTTTACGGCATTCTATATTCAAATTTTAAATTATATAAAAAATATTGATGACAATTTATAATTCCTTATTCTTTAATTACATAATTAATGTTGTATTATATTGTATGTAGAATTAGAATTTTTTATAGGTATAAAAATTAATTGTTTCAGTAATATTGGAACTTATATTAATATTTCATGTATAATATTTATTTATATATTATTAAAGGCACCTGGAAGTATTGATTTATTGTCAGAAGTAAGCACTGCAAAATGGAACGAATGATCGGCATTGAAATCATACGTTCTAGAATTTGATGATTTGATCTGAATATTGACTTCTGTAAAATATCAACGATTATTTAGCTGTGTTTAAAATTTGTATTAATTCAATCCCACCTGTAGCAGCCGCAGCTTTGGTACCATATTCATCAACATTAATATAGGCCTTTTGAACAATTTCCGGTACAATTAGATTTGATCCTGTATTTTCAATCAATCCTGATAAATCGGGTTTGTTGAAGAGTTGAAAAATTCACATCTATTGTAAAGTAAATATCTATAATGGATTACATTGTTGTTCTATTACACTTACATCACTTAGAATGTTATTGAGTTTTTAATACAAATCTCGGCAGACTTAGATTTACTCTTTCGAATTTGATTTTAGCATATATATTATCCATTTTGTAAGTATTCATTTTATTTAGAACTTTTTCCAAACCATCTGCTTCATCTGGTAGAATAATTACCATGGACAATTCAGCTTGTAAATAAGGTAATCGAATAATCTGAAATATTTAGGATTAATATCGATTCTAGGTGAAATTCTTCTATACATACTTTTGCATCCAATTCAGGAATGTGTGCATATTGGAAATAGTTTGTTTGATGCATCATATTAATGTGAATTTTCGTGCTTTTATCGCTGAGTATATATGAAGCCTTCTTGGTTTTAGTCGCCTCAAAAGGTTGTTTCCACATTTCCTTTAATTCATAAAGTATTTTTACACATTTTCAAGTAAATTTATAAAAAAATACATACTTTAAAGTGGATCGCATTCACCAAAATTAATTGAGTATTTTCATTCAGTGATTTTGGATGTATTAGATTATGAATTTTATTTCCCGTGTGACTTTCCACCTGATGGAATTATACTTTAATTATAAACTTACATTCGTAATTTAATTTCATTATTATTACCCATTGGTTCTTGGTTGCCTCCCGAATCTTTTCCCTTTTTTGAAATTTACATTATCAACCTCTGATTTAAAATAAATTAATGCATCCGACTTAAATTGAGGATTCGGCCGGAGTTTCTCATTCAAGTATATTTTATTCGCAATGTGAAGGATATGTGACAATAAGCTAGGTTATTCAATGTTTGACTTATGTTTTTTTTCATCTGCATGAATTGTATTTTATAAGATTTAATATTTAAAAATTATAAATTTACTTACAAGTTCAACACGCGGAGAACGTAAAGCGGTATTTATTTCCGTGAGGGTTTTTCCGCGAGCTCTGAGAGACAATAATGCCAATGAAATTTCAGCAAACAATGGAGAAAAAAGAAAACTATTTTTCAATATCTCCTACAAAACAGATAATATTAACAAATATGTAATTTTTTTATATTATATACTCACAGCGTAAAAATCCTGAGCAAAAGTAGATGACGATTTGAATTCAAAGCAATCAGAATTCAAGATGAAGCAAATCAGAATAAGGTCTTTAATTATACATTAAATAATTGATTGAAAAGACAAAATGATTATGATTGTATTTCTTAAGTATTTTGAGGACCATTTTGATGATAGAAATCTTATCAGTGAAATGAAATACAAGCACTTATTTTTATAGTTTGTGTGTATATATTTTTTATAGTAACAGCATACAAAACGGCGGTTGTCAAAAGTTTTATTTTATATTTGTACAGTCCATTTTGCAATATGTAAGAAACTTTCACAGTTTCAATCTTCGGACTCATTTGATCTTATATAAAATAAAATAACAAACTTCTATGATGCATCAATGTCTTCCCGAGGGATCCAATATAGTTAATAATTTCTAGCATTACTAATTTGTATGCTAATTAATTATATAAGAAACAAACTCTAGTTCTAGAATATGGTATTTGTACAGAAATGCTGCTGTTTACACAATTCTTTTATTTGAAAGGAGTTTTTTTTGTTCTAAAATATGTTTTTAAATGTAGATTTTCTTTCATATTATAAACAAGGCTTAATATATTGAATATTAAAATACAGTTTTTTTTATTTATTGGTTTTCTGGTAGTTTTTTTTTGTTTTAATAAATAAAAATCTGATAAAAGTTGAAACATTTTTATTTCGGTAAGTACACATAATTCAACATTTTCAAGTGCTGTCGCGAAGTTCGCAACCACCCCCAACCAACAAAAACCCATTATGAATCACGACGATCATAACCAACCTGATGCACCAGCCCCGCGTGTGTATTTCGGTAGACCCGAAAACCAGCGAGACCCCAATGCGGTCAGAAGAAACGCACAAAACACCATTCCAACATTTTTATTTCGGTAAGTACACATAATTCAACATTTTCAAGTGCTGTCGCGAAGTTCGCAACCACCCCCAACCAACCAAAACCCATTATGAATCAAAGTGATCATAACCAACCTGATGCACCAGCACCGCGTGTGTATTTCGGTAGACCCGAAAACCAGCGAGACCCCAATGCGGTCAGAAGAAACGCACAAAACACCATTCCAGCACCATCCCGGATGAACCGGACTGGAAGACATCGTGCGGCTCCTGCAGATCTGCCGCGAGATATCCCACCTCCAACGAGGAAATCTTCGACGGATCATCTACGAGTTTCGACTACATCATCTGCTGATGAAGCGATTTTCGGCAGGAACCTCGGAGTGAGGGAGAACAACCCCCGGACCACTTTCACCGTGTCCGCTCCCGCCCTGATAGAGCTATCAAGGCAAACATACTCTGAGATCATGACGGACGACCCGTCATTAAGTAAAGTTATCTTACCAGAATATCTGAACTATTACTTTACTTTCAACCTGTGGAGTAGAATTGTATCTTTAAAGCAAAAGAACTCCCAGCCCCTGACTAACGACGAGAACGACCTTCTCACCGTTATTCAGACAACTAGCTTTGCTAGCCCGGAACCATTAACATTGCAACTAAAAGCGCTTGGTAATGTCCAGACCAAGACGGGAACCCATTTGTATCCCATCTTCCCTCCGATGCCATCTGCCACCCTTGGCTTACACAGAGGCTTCTACGGTGAGCTCCAGCCTCCCGGAGAAGGAGTGGATTCTTCATTACATAACCTGTATGAGGAGATCCCGTGCCTCGGTGTGACTGCTGAAGCAATTCGCATGTCGTTATCGAACGCACCACCTGGAAACTATACGTCATCCGTAACATATTGTGACCTCCAACCGAATGCTAACTTATTAGGTTTTAAGCCTCTTACAACCAGGAGAGCTGAGGCCAAAAACTTAGCATTTTCAGTAGGTATAACGGAATCTACTTTCGAATCCTACCCACAGCAATTAGCTGTAAACCTGGATCTAGTCACGGCTATTTCCAATATCTTATCACAGACAAAAACTTTTAAGATATCTCATCTAGTCCACTCTACCATGAGTGAATTAGGCTCACAGATTGTGATTGAGGATCCCATAATTCCTCCGGCATCAACCATCCTTGCCGTAAGAGGTGAGATTCTTCCCCGGTCTCTACTTAATGAGACCCCATCAACTTTCGGGTCCGGAATCTTTTTCTGTCCCCAACTAATGAAGGTTGTCGACCAAATACCAACTTAGTCAATGTTTGCCAATCCCCCACGTGAGTGGATTGAAAATGCAAACGCAATAAGAGATCTACCATCAGAATATCTCCAGAATAGGTTCTGTACCACCTCGCAAATGGCCAGTGTGTATAGAATGAACATTATTAAGTCCATTGTGCTCGAGAACCGATGAGTTTAATTCTACATTGATTTGTATAAATTTAAAAGTAAACACATTTTATTACGAAGTTTTTCAAATATCAGATAAAATAAGCAGTGTTATAAGAGAACTCTTGATAATGTGTTATGTCGTAGTCTGGCCTGAAGCTTTTCTTGGGGATTGTCTTATTCGTCTGTAGATTATTATTACTTTCTTCTCGGTGGATTACAAAAAAACCTTCTTATTTTTGTTATTATACTATTAACGATGAACTTAATCTGAAATACAACATGCTTAAGTTATACAAATGCTATAGACAGAATAGTAGATATAAATTGTATACACACGTGTTGAAAGTTTGTTGAAGTATCTTCGGTATTGAAAGATTATCGTCGTGTCACTCTTGACTTACTCGGAGCAACAAAATAATGAGTGTCTTCATGTTTGTTCCTAATTCGATGAATATGTTAATGTTTACGAATGATTAATGATCGTTACTATAAACATAACCTGGAAATGAAGAGATGATTGGTAAAGCACAATAATATTAGAATCGGTGTTACGAACTTACGCCTTAGATATTTAAGAAGTAATGTTGTCATTGAATATAATCACGCGCCTGTCTTCCGTCCAGACATCTTGGCGCCCCCCGATGAGGCGACAGCAGCCACGGACGAGCTCCCCGAGCTGGCCCTGAGCAGCTTGGAAGCAGCCCCCACTACATTCTCGATCTTCGTCGCCTCCTCTGCCGTAAATCTCAGATTTATTGCTCGCCGGACCTCCTCCGGCAGCGAGTATACAAAGAAGCAGGTATGTAACGCACTGGTGTACAGCTGCGCCGCCTCCATCTTCTTTTTTATCAGCAGGCTGTATGTGGCGTCCTGCTCGCCGCACCATCTCGTGGCCATGAGGTCCTCGAATGCGTCCTCCGGCCTCCGTCCGACTCCGTCCCTAACTCCCCCCTTCAGTCACTCCAAAAAGAGCGGGAGCAAGGAGGCCAAGTTCCTCTCCCCTCTGAGGCTCGCCGTGAGCTCCACCCTCTCGAGCCACTCCGCCGCGTCGCCCTGGCCGTTGAAGGGCTTCACCACATCTGTGAACTTGATCTCCATGGCGCCGAAATAGCTTGTGTTAAAGAAGGGCGTGCTTACGTTACCGAGGGTAGGTGAGAAATGGTCATTTGGCGCCACGACAGTGTTGCCAACCCATCCTGCGTTATCTGACCACACAAATGAGTACATATTTTCAAGTAAATTTATAAAAAAATACATACTTTAAAGTGGATCGCATTCACCAAAATTAATTGAGTATTTTCATTCAGTGATTTTGGATGTATTAGATTATGAATTTTATTTCCCGTGTGACTTTCCACCTGATGGAATTATACTTTTATGGGCAGAAGTAGATGGCCCATGGTCCTTTATCAGTGCAGGGGTGAGTTGAGTGAAAGAAGATGTTAACTGGCCAGTGATGTTTTATTTGAGTGTTAATTACACAAAGCCCCGATCGGAGTTCGATGCATTTTGCATCGCGCGGACATGTGTCCGGCTCGAGAGTTGGTGGACAAGAGGATTGTTACCGGGTGTTGACAGATGGAAGCTGTGGCTGTTAGCGCTAACTGGAAGTGCATAAATACATATCTGCGCTGTCCAGTTAGCCGCTACAGGACTCCCTTCCCAGTGAAACGATACAATTACAAAAAAAAAAAAACATTGATATAAATATAAAGTTGCAGATAAAGAATTGTTACAAGAAAAATTTATGAAAAAACACAAAAAATACACAAGTTTAATTAAAATTTAAAATTTCACTGCACTGATTGACGAATTGATGTTGACTTGGCTCTGTATGATCTAGGCGGAAGGAGGCTGTGTCGGTGTCGATGACGAAGGGTTCCTGAGGGACCTTGAACCTTGCCGGTCTTCTCTACGCTGGTGCTGCTGCCCTCCAGTCGTAGATTTTGCCGTTGTGCTGATGATGATAATGCTCTCATAGCCTTGTTGGCCGTCGCGGAGTAGTTCCCGCCCTTGTCGAGCTGTGGGATGTTGTGCTGCTACTCTCATAGCCTTGTTGGCCGTCGTTGAGTAATTCCCGCCCTTGTCGAGCTGTGGGATGTGGTGCTGCTGATGCTACTCTCATAGCCTTGTTGGCCGTCGTTGAGTAGTTCCCGCCCTTGTCGAGCTGTGGGATGTTGTGGTGCTGATGCTACTCTCATAGCCTTGTTGGCCGTCGTCGAGTAGTTCCCGCCCTTGTCGAGCTGTGGGTTGTTGTTGTCACCTTGCGCCCTCGTGGGGCGGTGGTTGTAGTCGCCCCCGTGGTGAAGGTTGCGTGTTCGTTCGAGGGGTCACCAATATGGGCAGAAGTAGATGGCCCATGGTCCTTTATCAGTGCAGGGGTGAGTTGAGTGAAAGAAGATGTTAACTGGCCAGTGATGTTTTATTTGAGTGTTAATTACACAAAGCCCCGATCGGAGTTCGATGCATTTTGCATCGCGCGGACATGTGTCCGGCTCGAGAGTTGGTGGACAAGAGGATTGTTACCGGGTGTTGACAGATGGAAGCTGTGGCTGTTAGCGCTAACTGGAAGTGCATAAATACATATCTGCGCTGTCCAGTTAGCCGCTACACTTTAATTATAAACTTACATTCGTAATTTAATTTCATTATTATTACCCATTGGTTTATGGTTGCCTCCCGAATCTTTTCCCTTTTTTGAAATTTACATTATCAACCTCTGATTTAAAATAAATTAATGCATCCGACTTAAATTGAGGATTCGGCCGGAGTTTCTCATTCAAGTATATTTTATTCGCAATGTGAAGGATATGTGACAATAAGCTAGGTTATTCAATGTTTGACTTATGTTTTTTTTCATCTGCATGAATTGTATTTTATAAGATTTAATATTTAAAAATTATAAATTTACTTACAAGTTCAACACGCGGAGAACGTAAAGCGGTATTTATTTCCGTGAGGGTTTTTCCATGAGCTCTGAGAGACAATAATGCCAATGAAATTTCAGCAAACAATGGAACAAAAAGATACTATTTTTCAATATCTCCTACAAAACAGATAATATTAACAAATATGTAAATTTTTTATATTATATACTCACAGTAGCAAAAGTAGATGACGATTTGAATTCAAAGCAATCAGAATTCAAGATGAAGGAAATCAGAATAAGGTCTTTAATTATACATTAAATAATTGATTGAAAAGACAAAATGATTATGATTGTATTTTCTTATCGTAGTCTTAAGTGTTTTGAGGACCATTTTGATGATAGAAATCTTATCAGTGAAATGAAATACAAGCACTTATTTTTATAGTTTGTGTGTATATATTTTTTATAGTAACAGCATACAAAACGGCGGTTGTCAAAAGTTTTATTTTATATTTGACAGTCCATTTTGCAATATGTAAGAAACTTATTCAGTTTCAATCTTCGGACTCATTTGATCTTATATAAAATAAAATAACAAACTTCTATGATGCATCAATGTCTTCCCGAGGGATCCAATATAGTTAATAATTTCTAGCATTACTAATTTGTATGCTAATTAATTATATAAGAAACAAACTCTAGTTCTAGAATATGGTATTTGTACAGAAATGCTGCTGTTTACACAATTCTTTTGTTTGAAAGGAGTTTTTTTTGTTCTAAAATATGTTTTTAAATGTAGATTTTCTTTCATATTATGAACAAGGCTTAATATATTGAATATTAAAATACAGTTTTTTTTTTATTTATTGGTTTTCTGGTAGTTTTTTTTTGTTTTAATAAATAAAAATCTGATAAAAGTTGAAACATTTTTATTTCGGTAAGTACACATGTATATGATTACAATAAATTGAATATTAAATTCTCATTATTTCCAAGGCACTGTTAAAATAATCACAAACATAAATGAAATTTTTAATACTAGTAATCACATCAGCATAATCAAATGGCACGGGAATAAAAAATGGTAATTAAAACTAATGATTAATAACGGCACGAGTGCCATAACACTTTGTACTTTAGTTTATAATAATAATATGAATAAAATATCAATTAAGCAGCGATCTTCACTTTCTTCGACGGTTGATTCTCGATAAGTGGTTCAACGGCGGTACCCAGAGATCTTTTTTTTCCTTTGTCCGTTGACGGTGACTTAAGGTTGTCTTCCGGTTCAACGTTCTCTTTGGACTTGTCCAATGCATCCGATGATTTCTTTCCTTTACCTTTACCCTTGCCTTTATATGTTGGGGGTTCTGGCTCTTTTTCGAACTTAAAATACTCGCCGATTTTGTGGCAAGTATCATCGGGTGAAGGCGGCTGGAGATCGTCACTTATTGAAGATTCATCGAGGGTTGTTTCATTTAAATTAGATGATGCAGTTTCTTTGGGATTGCTTTCTTCATGATCGGACTCGTCATCTGATGTGATTACATTAGATTTTTTGCGGCGTGACTTCACAATCGACTCATCATCTGGACAAAGTATCACAAAATTGTAAAACAAAAGTCCTCCGGATAATGAATGTTGGACAAACCTGAATGATCCTCATAAGGTGCTGAAGATGGTCCTGAGCCGGCGAAAAAACTGGTGATTTGTTTCTGCCAACCCGGAGTTTCTCTGGGACAGTATGAATTACCTCCACCTTCTTTGGATTTGCTCTGCGATTGCTCTAAAAATATACACATATGAAATAGAAGTTAATTTGTATTTTATTAATTCGAATACAATACTTCTTGGGCCAGACGATGATGAAGGTGTGGGAGCGGGCGCCGATTTCACTTTACTACTCTTGCCAGACATAACTGGAAATCAGATGGATCATTTTATAAGAGAAAACATTCGATAAGGATTTAATTAAAATAATCTAGATTACGTTTAGCGCCTACTGAAGCTTTAGTTCTTGCCATTTTATCGACACAATATTAATAAAACTATATTAAACCACAATAAACAAATGAAAGTGTCTGTCAAAAGCACATGACAATTCTCTTTGGCGCGAATTCGGCGCATGCACGATCTTCATTTACAAACATGACATTTGTCAATTGCTAATAATTAAATTCACCGATTAAATTAAATATTGTTATTCTTCGTTTAAGTCTAGTAACAGTCTTCTTCTGCATCCACAGATCAAAATCTATGTGAAAATAAGAAACTGAAAATCACTTTATTGGTTTAAAAATGAACGAATAGGCCTTTTAATACAACTAAATCAATTTCAATCCAAACAAATATTCAATGTGTATTAAAAACTAAACTAATATCAAATCAGCTGTACTGGTATGCATGTATGTTCGGCGAAGATTGCCAGTGTGAAGAGTTGTGTGCTGTCAGTTTTAGGTGACAGTAGAGGCCATGTCATCATCAGGCAGTGGTGGCCCCGCCCCCTTCCTCGCCCCCGCCGCCCCTCTCCAGCCTCCATGCATCAACCCTCTCCTCCGCGGTGCTCAGCTGCCAAGCCCCGCCCCTTTAGTGCTGCACCCGTTGCATCTTGGTGAGTCTTGAAAGTGTTATTAAGCATATTTACCTCTTATCTTATAACAATTAGATTCACATCACGTAAGAATATTACTGATATACATAATCTATGTTGGATAGAATACTATAAACAGGTGTTTTGTGTTGAAATTTCAACATAAATTGAGTTTTTAAGTTAACTATTTTGATCCAAAGTGCATTTTTGTTAGTTTGTTGATAAATACATACAAGGTACATTTATAAAGTATTGTTTTTAATAATTATAATTTTGCTTATGTATACTATTTTATACCAATACAGAGTTCAGTTTAGTTGTGGTATAAATATGTGACGACTGGCAACACTCGAGTTCAATGTCAGTATCGTGTGACGTTTCATTTATCTCGGTCTGTATTTCGAATTTAAAAACTCTCTAAACCCAAACATCGCGTGTTTCCGTGTTTTTTTTTTCGCGTGTGTTATCCATAAATCAGTTATACAGTCTGCGATGTGAAATCTTATAAATAACAATAAATTAATTGGATCAATTATCGATTCAATAGGTGCAATAATTGAAAATCGTTCCTTTTTTAAATATTTATTAATAAGCATATGCATAAACATATATGTTCTTTTTTATTAATCATACTTTATATAATACGTAACATATAAAAAAAATCAAGGTCAGCCATCCAAATACAAATCACTTGCATTATATTATATTTAGACTTTACATATGAATGAGGTATACAATATAATAATGAGGTCTTCCGTTAAACACGATATTTTGGCTCGGATGGTAACGGCGTTGAATAAATAATAACATCTTAAAATTGGCACTTAATATTCTCTAACCTAAGTTGATCCCTCGTTTAGCTTAAACTATTTTAAAGCTGCTCTCGAAAGCTTACGAGTGTTAGTGGATTAATACTAATAAATGGCAATACTAGTGTGATTTTCACGGTGTTCTCGTCGGCCTCTGCGTCGAATACGACGGTAGATCCCTCGAAGCCCTTCGCCTCTTCAGACACGCCCTCACGATTAATATGATGACCACGACGAGAGCGATGAAGAGTAGAATTCCCAAGCAAATAGCCGCAATCGCCGCAGGTGTGAAATATTCTGAGGATAGATTAGTTAGATTATAATATGTATAGAGTGTGTAGATGATTTTAGTGTTGTGATGATTGTGATTTGTCGGTCGATGGAAATACTCACCGGTCGCAGTGTCTTGGAAAAGAGGCGGCTGGTCAGTCTGCATCTCGGGCCATTCCCCGAGGCCGTTGTCATCCCTTACGACACTGTCAATGTCTTCTAGATCGACTGCAATTAATAGTCGATATGGAGAGAAACCCACCGCGGGATGATAAATGATTTGTGTGTGATGATGTGCAATGTTTTTTTAAATATTTCTATACTTACGAGAGACGTTCAGTTCGTAGCTGGCGATATTTCCGTTCACATCCGTCGCTGATATTGTCACCGACGGATCGCAGCACGATGCAGTGTAGCGAGCTCGGGATTCTTCGCGAGTACCCGCGTAGAAACCGGGATAATAAGTCATTATACCCGAAGACGACCCAGCATAAATCCTCATCACACCTATAAAATACACATCGATAGACTCAATTTTTATCATTATTATAAATTTATAATATTACCACTGTCGGTGTCTCTTGCGGTTATATCGAGACCCCATGTTTTAGAATTGCATGAGTCTGAGCCTAAATATCCCATGCAATCGCCTCTAAAGTCGTGTCTCAGCGACGGCCTCGACCTGTCTGCTTGTATTCTGCCGTCCGTTTCCACATAAACGTACGCACTGAGAGTCACTTGCTCCAGACCGCTGGCCGTGAACGTGATCATGTCTCTAACGTTACTCTCCGCCCCCGATGTGATTCCGACAGTCAATACAACATTGGCAGTTTGTCCCGCGTTAATCCACTGTCTATAAGCAAACAATTCAATAATATATTTAAATAAATAAATACCCCATTGACGGGATCCCTTGTAAGGCCTTTACGGGAGTATATACTATTACACCTTGTCCTCTTTTTATGCAGTTTTTATTTCAAGAAGCATTTTTTTTAAGTAACTATTTAAGACCATTTTGACATGTTAAAAGGGGAAGAATTTAGCCTCTCCTCAGAAGTCCAGCAATAATCAGTTATTTTCTATTCTATTCCGCTTACCATTAGATTTTCACATTCGTATATGGTTTTCTAACTAAAGAAACCCTGTTGTTTCCAATCTTGTGCGGCACAATCGCAGACCGTCTACCGGTTTTGGCTGTATAAAATTTTTATGACCGACTTGAAGTGTTTCTGACTATTTTCACAAAAATATTTAATCACATTTTTTATTTTCTGGTACGTGTGCAGATTATTTTATGCCAGTTTAAATTATGGCTAATTTATTTTGAATAGTTTAAAAAAATTGTCAATTATAAATTCCAACAATAATATGAAAAAAAAAGAATAAACGAGATTCAAACCCAAACTGTCCAGACGGGATTCTAGTGCGCTATTCGCTGGATCGTTCGCCTTGTTACTTTTGTGGGATTTATAAATTTAATACATCTTTTTAATGCAATTTTCCGTATATTGTAACTCATTTATTTAGTTATTTTTATGCGTTTGCCTGTGGAACATATAAAAAGAGAACCAAGTGTATTAAATTATCTTCACCTTAACGGCGCCATACTCCTCAAATAGTATTGATCGTCTTTTGCTCCGAATCTATAATAAACTGCGTTATCTCGGTGATTTGTCACTTCGAAATGAACCTGCATTTGTGCACCGGGCGCTCCGTAAAGTCTACTCGATGCTCCGATTTGTATTGAAGTGAGAGGAATCGCTCCGTCGACGGTAGTCAACTTGAAAAATATAATACATATTATAATTTGCAATGATTATTAATGAAGCATTAAATATATACTTGTAGTTGTCTGCTTAGATTGTAATTTGTCCCGCGTTCAGCTTCAATGTCCCCGATTCCCCGTTCCAAGACCTGCGGCGCCTGCGTCGTGGACACCATTTGATGTTCATGCGTCTTGTTGATTGCTGGCACTTCGGTAGATAATTCTTCTACATCCGGATCGAACAGGAGTATCCTTATCTCCTGCGACACTCGTACGAACTGTTCATCTGCGGGGCGATGATTGATAATTATATTCATTAGTAATAATATTGAGATGCAAGTTTCCGAGTTTGTGAATATTTTTATACGCCCCGAGGAGGATTATTAAATCTAATATACAATACATAATAAGAATGAAATTAAACCTACAGATATTGCCTTTTTAATTATTTTAGCATGAGGATGATTAATTTGAAAAATACATTTTATTAAAATAATATATGGGAAAAAATTACAAAAATCCATTTGTGCCAAATTTGATGACTGAATATTAAGTATGTAGAATAAAAAAATAAATATATATAAATAATTACAATGTGAGATGTTTAACAAAATTAAAATATATCTATTAACTTGCGCTTTTTGGAATTACATTACGATTGGATGAGAATTCAGTCATTTTATTGAAATGCCTTTTGCTCAAATCTATGAAAATTGATTCTATACTTTGCAGTTTAACGGAGTCGTGGATATCTTTAAGATAATATGTTCCGGGAGCCAAGTTTAATATCATTTTGAGGCACTTGTATTGAATGATTTGGAGATTTTATAGGATACTCGAGTCGTAATAACCGATTGAATAATTATATGTATTGTATATTGAACTGACCTTTGTCGTTTCTTCCGGTGATTTGTATGTAGAATGGCAAGCCCGGGGGGAGTTCCTTGGGGACGGGCACTTCCTTGACCAACGTGCCTGACTCCATAGCCCTGAGGGACTCGATATCAGCGGCATCGCTCTCGCTGGAGCTGGATCCTTCTCGATATCTATAATGATCACATATATTGGCATCGCTCATGCATCGATATGCCGTTTGGCTGATTATTAATTACCTGTAAGGAAGCCGAGCCACCTTCTGACCCTGCCTGTCCACCACGATGGCCTCCCTCACCGAAGCCACCGTCCCCCCGACCGCTATCTTGATCTTGCTCCCCCCGACCCTGTCGTATGCTGGAAACAACACCAATCAATTCAGTATAAACGTGTACGTCGTCGTGTTTGGACGCGTTTTTCAACAGTGACGTAAATAAATACATACACAAATATTATTATAATTATAATATTCTAGTGATAATTTTATTTATTATCGTGTAACCTCAACGTTTGTGTTGAGTAATGTTTTGCTTGCGAAATTAGAACCGGTATTCATTTAATAATAATGCCCATTGGCCAAAAATACAATCATAAAAAAATACTCTCACTTTTTTAATTTTGAATAATAATATATTATAAACGCATTCACCGCCGATATATATATATATATATATATATATATATATATATATATATATATATATATATATATATATATATATATATATATATATACTTTCTTCTCTATACTAACTATATATACTATAACTATATATATATATATATATATATCAAGATGGCGGACAAAGCAGACGAGTCAACCAAAAACAAGTAATCAAACTGACAGCTGGAATTCGCCATTTTGACAGATGATTTAATCCAAGTAAAAGTGACAGCTATCATGTATGCATGTTACTGAATACGAGTGTCAGACTCGTCTGCTTGGTCCGCCATCTTCATATGTATACATCCACTTGTATGTCATTCTTATCGGCGGTAATGGAAAACTGCATTTGTAAAAATATGTTAATAATAATTTTAAATCATCATATAAATTATATTTATAAGCATTTTAATACTTAGAAAATTAATCGGTTTATCTGTAAAATTCATATGCGGAAGAGTAATTTAACCATTGGAAAATATTGATTGTTTATTTGAGGGCTGATTTGTCTACGCACGTGTTGTTTGTTTATGCGCACTTTACACATTGGTAGAATTATAAATAAAAACCGTTCGCCAACGACATTGAATACTTTTGAAATTTGCTCTACAATGTATATTTTGGCCCGTAGTAAATATTTGTAATAAGAATGTGTATAGTACAGTCCCGTCTATTCGTACACGTACGACTCGGTAATTATTAGGTTACGACATTTTTTGTCTATTTTGTCTAATATATATTTTTTTTCAATTAAGTAATCCAAATGCACTATTTTTATAATAATCCATATACATATTTTAAGAAGATAACGTACGAACCAAATCATGAATAATTAACTGAATTACTACATATAAAAGGCCATAGTGTATGTTTATGATTTACGGTGTGATTGAATTGTGAGCTTTCTTATAATTTGTACTTTTCGGTGTCCGTTGAAGATTTTCTAGGAGTGGGGGCAATCAACCCCCTCCCCGCGGTCGGTGGACCATTAGTATTCACCTTACAATCCAGGAAATCAGAGTAACCCGGATTGAAGTGTTATCGTATGTTTATTTATAAGATGGAGCATCGTTATAATGTCGTTAATATTTAACTCGCGTGTGACAGTGAATACTGCAGCTGGTGATTTATGTGAGTATTATGATTTAATTAACTTGTAACTTACCGCCGTAAGACGGTGTAACTTTGGCCATGACCCTGACCGTGGTCTCCGCCTTGACCTCCACCTCGTAGGGGATACTCTCGTTGTCGGCCCTTAGGGTAAGCCTCCACACGCCCTTGTAAGGGTCCAGCTCCTCCTCGGCCATGCGCTCCTGGTTCATCGCCAGTCTGACTGCGAGTTTGTCCTCCTGGATGATGATGTCTGAGCCGTACGAGAAGTTCCTCACCGAGGCCACATCCAGAAGGTCGATCCTCATAGCCTTGGGGCCGTAAAGCATGGCCAGTTGGGGCTTCTTAGTTATAGTTATAGTCATCACCTTCATGCTGGAATCCACGGGTATCGCCAGAGATTGATCTCTGAAAAGACCGCTCTTCAGCACCACAGTTTGCTAAAAATAATAAAGTATTGTGAGCTCTCTTATTGGGCGTTAAAGTACGAACCAAATCACTTTGAATTACTACATATAAAAGGCCATAAAGTATGTATACTGTGTGTCTGCATTGTGAGCTCTCTTATAGGGCGTTAAAGTACGAACCAAATCACTTTGAATTACTACATATAAAAGGCCATAGTGTATGTATACTGTGTCTGTATTGTGAGCTCTCTTATTGGGCGTTAAAGTACGAACCAAATCACTTTGAATTACTACATATAAAAGGCCATAGTGTATGTATACTGTGTCTGTATTGTGAGCTCTCTTATTGGGCGTTAAAGTACAAACCAAATCACTTTGAATTATTACATATAAAAGGCCATAGTGTATGTATACTGTGTTGTATTGTGAGCTCTCTTATTGGGCGTTAAAGTACGAACCAAATCGCTTTGAATTACTACATATAAAAGGCCATAGTGTATGTATACTGTGTCTGTATTGTGAGCTCTCTTATTGGGCGTTAAAGTACAAACAAAATCACGTTGAATTACTACATATAAAGGCCTTAGTGTATGTATAATGTGTTTTACTGTGTGTCTGTATTGTGAGCTCTCTTATTGGGCGTTAAAGTACAAAACAAATCACTTTGAATTACTACATATAAAAGGCTATAGTGTAGGTATACTGTGTTTCACTGTGTGTCTGTATTGTGAGCTCTCTTATTAAGCGTTAAAGTACGAACCAAATCACTTTGAATTACTACATATAAAAGGCCATAGTGTATGTATACTGTGTCTGTATTGTGAGCTCTCTTATTGGGCGTTAAAGTACAAACCAAATCACTTTGAATTACTACATATAAAAGGCCATAAAGTATGTATACTGTGTGTCTGCATTGTGAGCTCTCTTATTGGGCGTTAAAGTACGAACCAAATCACTTTGAATTACTACATATAAAAGGCCATAGTGTATGTATACTGTGTGCCTGTATTGTGAGCTCTCTTATAGGGCGTTAAAGTACGAATCAAATCACTTTGAATTACTACATATAAAAGGCCATAGTGTATGTATACTGTGTGTCTGTATTGTGAGCTCTCTTATTGGTCGTTAAATTACGAATCAAATCACTTTGAATTACTACACATAAAAGGCCATAGTGTATGTTTATATTTTACCTGTTCGTCGAATTCGAGTTCATCTTCATCTGAAGAGTCATAGTAGATAGTCAAGGCCCTGAGGTCTCTCTGGTGTTCTTCATGAATGGAAAGGGACGCTCCTCCAGAAGCCCTGGCTGCCGGAGACCATTTCTTCGATTCCGACACCGTGTAAAGCTGGAATTTAAACACCACCAATATGCTTCATTTTCAATCATTATTTAACCTATTAAATGACACATTTTCGGAATAGTAAAATAGTCCTATTTGACCGGCAACTAATGTAGATTCATCTATTATCTATAACATATTTCATGTCTCTGTCAATAGAAGGTAGTTAATCGTAAACTGATATATTTTATAAATAATATTCAGTATGGAGTGACATTTGAAAGAAAGTGTTACCATATGGAAAAATAATATTTGATAATAATTAATACATATCTAAAGTCTTTTCAATTCAAAATAATATTAGAGATATTTAATAATGCATAATAAATGACAATTCTAAAAAAAACAGTATTTATCGGGAAACTCGCTTTTTTTAAATATTGTGATGAGTGTTGTCATTGTATGAAAACCGCATTATATTATTTTATTAATAATTTTAATAAAAAAAATGAAACTTCTTTCGAATGAAAAAACAAACAATCTTCGTATTAAAAACAAATCAGAGCATTTGAAAATATTAAATAACTAGGGTAATTTTAATTGAAATTTTCAATTTATTAATGTTTTTTGATGGGTTTTTTAATAGGGCGGTTTTTTAATAGTTGTTTGTTTTTGCATTCAGAAGATGTTTGATGTAAGTATGTAATAAATAAAATATTTTAATACGGTTTTCACACGATGAAAACACTCATCACAATATTTAAAAAGCGAGTCTCCCATTATATACTGTTTTTTTTGTGAATTGTCATTTATTATGCATTATTAAATATCTCTAATATTATTTTGAAATTAATTTAATATTATTATTATTAAAATACCCGTTTCGAGATTTTAGATATGTATTAATTGTAGTAAAATAATTAAATGAAATATTATTCTTCCATCTGGTAACACTGATGGTTGAGGGACCCGCACATACATACACACACCCTAGACAATTATATATATTATTTAATTTGATAATGCATAATAATTCCACATTTTTTAAAAACAAAAATTCCTTCAAATCGATAAAAAAAACACTTTAAAGCAAAACTGAAATATAACCGTCCTATTAAAAAACCAATCAGAACATAAAAAACATTGATAAATTGAAAATGACCCTATATAATACCTTGATTAGTTGGCCGGCCTTCTAATATGGGTGGTGGTGGTGGTGGTGAATTAATAAATACCTTTATCCTCTTGGTCAAGAGCATTCTCTGCACCCTCGCGGGAAGGGCCGTCTCCTCATCACTATCCTCGCCGCAGAACAGGAAGATGGCGCTGTCATAAGGGAGGAGTCTGACAGTCCTGGCCAACACTGGACCTGGATCTCCCGATCTGTTCTCCTTGGACGAGGACCGCAGTCCGTACAGAGCCTTCCTGAAAGACTTGGCCTCGTACTCCAGCCGCTGACTGCCGGTGCCCCTGTGATGGGACATCCACGTGATACCTGTAAACAAAGGCGCAGTAATGTTGAGGGCGCGGGCTGATGCACTTATCGGGGTCACAGTCATCCTTTCCAATATATATGTGTGTATTAATATGTGTTGGTTGACCCCTGATTCTTCCCCCAAGGTCTACCGGCTCATTAATAAAACTCGATGTGTGTTTCTAATTCCAAAATGGCCGCGGAAGACTTCGCGCTTAAATGCCGGTGTTGCCATTGCGCGTTCAAATTTGCAGTCCGCTCGCTTCATAAACTTGACCTACTCGATTATTATATTAATTAACAGTAAAACGATGGATGTGGAACTTTCCATCGTTAGTCAGTACAGAAATAATGCGCGTTGTTTGGTTTTACATTCGACTGATTTTTTCCATCGTTTACGTTCTCTTCCGATGGTATTTTTTTATCGTCCGTCGTTTCTTTGAGTCGAGGTTTCGAAATAAGTACACATTCATAATAAACAATATAAATTAGCATTATTAATAATTGTTATTTTATAAATAGTTATCCCGCATTCATCGTTTATTTTAACAAATCACATCTTGAGTTCCTCTATGTATGTGAAATTTGTATAGAATCTGCACTATTTTACTACATTGATCGTTTATTAAGAATATATACCCGCATTTATCGTTATAAATATAAAGAAGCATTATCAATAATTATTATTTGATTGATATTTATCCCGCATTCATTGTTTATTTTTAACAAAATAGATCAGATCATTAATTTCTCTGTGTATGTGATATTTGTATAGAATTTGCACTATTTTACTACATTGATCGTTTATTGATTAAGTATACCCGCATTTATCGTTGTTTATATATAAAAGAGTCTTAATTAAATATAAAAATTCCCACATTTATCGTTTATTTTTAATTAAATAGATCACATTTTGAGTTCTCTCAATGTATGTGATATTTGTATAGAATTTGCACTATTTTACTCGATCGATCGGTTATTGAGAACATAAACCCGCATTTATCGTTTATTTCATTATGTAGATCGCATGTTTAGTTATTATTATCAGTCGTTGTTATTGCAGTATTTACCCTAGAATAACCTTGACAGTTTGTTTATCAAAATTCATCGTATATTTAACACGGTTCATCTATGTTGTATTAAAATGTGTGGTGTGACGTCATTGGCATCATTTACTCACCCTCGCTGTCGTATCCGATGAGCAGGACGTCCGTCAGCTTCAAGATTCCGTCTATGGCCTCCATGGAGTTCCACATGTCCCTCGTCTTGGCCAAGTTGTCCTGCTCGACGTCCACCAGGATCGCGATCGGTCCCCTCAAGTATATATCCTCGAGGAAGGTCCTCAAACTCTCCAGGGTGCTCGGAGGCTCCACAGTCGACGAAGTTCCAAACAGGATGATCTCTTCAACCGGTGCCAGGCTGACTACTTTTCCACTCTCTACTTCCACTTCATCTTCGAATGTTGTCTGTTCTTCTTTATCATTCACCGCATTGGCGGAATCCGGGGCGAATTTCAACTCTCTGACTTCCTCCTTTCTTGGTTCTATTGGTTTTGTGATTAGATCCTGTTGCGCTGTAGACGCATCTATGGAGTAAGGAGTTGCGATGTTATGCTTGGGAGTCCTGGCACTTTCGGGATGCTGGATGAGGTGGGGAAGTTGTACGTCCAATGGGGGTTTGAATCCATGCTCGACGATTTTAAGCGGCTCTTGGATTAGCGGGGAGTCATCTTCGATCATCTCTTCTGTACGCTCTTCCATCTCTCCCTCACTGGCGCTTAGGTCTTCAAACTTCATAAAAGCTTCTTCTTTTGGGTTCTCAGACGATTCGGGATACATCCCGTCTTCGGTCGCAAGATCCTGGGCGCAGACTGCGCAAAGGCACACAATCACCAACAGCGTAAACCTTGTCATGATCAGGCCGGCATCTGGAACAGAATGGAGGATTATTCGGCAAGATGGCGTGTGACTAATGGTGACACCGTGACTTATGGCGTCTTTGTCGCCGCCGACACCGTGACCGAGTGCCGAGGGTGACTTTGTTCAATTGATCGGATCCATCGTTGGTACGGATGATCAAGGCCGGCGGCTATTCATAGTTTGGAACCTGTTTTGGGGTTATGTTGACATACAATGCAAATATTATTGTTTTTTTTTTCATTATATACATTTTATCAATAATCGTGCCGTCACGAATTCATTGAAATCTTTTTATGCTCCTTTTTGTATATTTGATGTGCGCTGTTTTATTCGATTGATTGTTTATTAAGAATATATACCCGCATTCATTGTTTATTTTAACAAATCCCATATTAAATATTTCACACCTTTAGTTCTCCTAATATGTGATATTTGTATAGAATCTGCACTATTTTACTACATTGATCGTTTATTAAGAATATATACCCGCATTTATCATTATTAATATCTTAATAGATTGTAATTTGATTAATATTTACCGGCATTTATCGTTTATTATAACAAATCCTATATTAAATATACATATTGAGTTTCACTATGTACGTGGTATAGAATTTGCACTATTTTACTCAATCTATCGTTTATTAAGAATATATACCCGCATTTATCGTTATTTATATAAATAAGTATAATCATTGATTAGACATTGGTTAGTAATTTCCCCGGATTCATCGTTTATTTAAATTAATTTCATACTAAATAAATATTGAGTTACATTATGTATGTGATATTTGTATAGAATTTGCACTATTTTACTACATTGATCGTTTATTAAGAATATATGCACACATTTATCATTATCAATATTAAGTAGCATTACAAATTATTATTATTTGATTGGTGATTTTCCCGCATTCATCGTTTATTTTTAACAAAATGGATTATATCTTTAGTTCCTCAATGTATGTGATATTTGTATATAATTTGCACTGTTTTACTACATTGAGCGTTTATTAAGAATATATACCCACATTTATCGTTATAAACGTACACAAGAGTCTTGATTGAATATAATATTTCCCGCATTCATCGTTTATTTTAACAAATCCCATATTAAATAGAGTTCTTCAATGTATGTGATATTTGTTTAGAATTTGGACTATTTTACTTGATCTATCGTTTATTAAGAATATATACCCACATTTATCGTTATAAACGTACACAAGAGTCTTGATTGAATATAATAATTCCCTTTAGTTCTCTGAATATGTGATATTTGTATTCGTTTATTAAGAATATCTATTTAATGGAACTGAATTATTAATTCACCGTGAATAGTTTTACATAACTTCGATAATCCGAATGGACACATTGTAGTGTATACATATTGACCATGCATACATTACACGAGTGTTCTCTTTTATCAGGTGTGTTATTAGCTTAACGATGGTAATTGGCAGGTGTGCAAGTGGCCACCCAATTCAATATACGTACATCCCAGTAAGAGTGTCTCCCTGATTACTTTCACCGAAGACTTCCTCGAGGACAGCAGACACGAGCTCACTACTCGGAGTCTCTCCACACACTGATTGATACAACAGGTGTTGTTCTTTACGGCCATTCGGAGGTGTGTCGGAAATACGCGGACATGGCCGAGTCTTGAGGAGCCTTAAGCAGCCTTAAGACGATGCCAGGAATTCCAGGAGGACCTTTGTATTATACTATAACGACCAGGGCTGTCCAACCATATGCACTCTTTTACTACATTGATCGTTTATTAAGAATATATACCAGCATTTATCGTTATTAATATAAAGTAGTATTAATAGTAATTATTATTTTATAAATAGTTCCTCTTAATATGTGATATTTGTATAGTATTTGCACTATTTTACTACATTGATCGTTTATTAAGAATATATACCCGCATTTATCGTTATTAATATAAAGTAGTATTAATAGTAATTATTATTTTATAAATAGTTCCTCTTAATATGTGATATTTGTATAGTATTTGCACTATTTTACTACATTGATCGTTTATTAAGAATATATACCAGCATTTATCGTTATTAATATAAAGTAGTATTAATAGTAATTATTATTTTATAAATAGTTCCTCTTAATATGTGATATTTGTATAGTATTTGCACTATTTTACTACATTGATCGTTTATTAAGAATATATACCCGCATTTATCGTTATTAATATAAAGTAGTATTAATAGTAATTATTATTTGATCTTTAGTTCCTCTTAATATGTGATATTTGTATAGTATTTGCACTATTTTACTACATTGATCGTTTATTAAGAATATATACCCGCATTTATCATTACTAATATAAAGTAGCATTAATAGTAATTATTATTTGATCTTTAGTTCCTCTTAATATGTGATATTTGTATATAATTTAGACTATTTTATTACATTGATCGTTTATTGTGGATATATACCAGCATTTATCGTTATTAATATTAAGAAGCATTGCCAATTATTATAATTTGATTGATAATTTACCCGCATTCATCGTTTATTTTAATACATAGATCACATCTCTAGTTCCTCAATGTATGTGATATTTGTATAGAATTTGCACTATTTTACTACATTGATCGTTTATTAAGAATATATACCCGCATGTATCGTTATTAATATTAAGGAGCATTGCCAATTATTATAATTTGATTGATATTTATCCGCATTCATCGTTTATTTTAATAAATAGATGACGTCTTTAGTTCCTCAATGTATGTGATATTTATATAGAATTTGCACTATTTTACTATATTGATCGTGTATTAAGAATACATACCCGCATTTATCGTTATTAATATTTATTACAGTCTTGAAAGAGTCTTGAAAGAGTATTTTGATTACTATTTACCCGCATTTATCGTTTATTTTATAATAATAGATCACATCATTAGTTCCTCAATGTATGTGATATTTGTATAGAATCTGCACTATTTTACTACATTTATCGGTTATTAAGAATATATATCCGTATTTATCGTTATAAATATTAAGGAGCATTGCCAATTATTATAATTTGATTGCTAATTTACCCGCATTCATCGTTTATTTTATAATAATAGACCACATCTTGGGTTCCTCTTAATGTATGTGATATTTGTATAGAATTTAGACTAATTTATTACATTGATCGTTTATTGAGAATGTATATCCAAATTTATCGTTATATATATATAAAATAACATTATAAATAATTATTGTTTGATTGATATTTATCCCGCATTCAACGTTTATTTTAATAAATAGATGACGTCTTTAGTTCCTCAATGTATGTGATATTTAAATAGAATTTGCACTATTTTATTACATTAATCGTTTATTAAGAATATATACCCGTATTTATCGTTATAAATATTAAGGAGCATTGCCAATTATTATAATTTGATTGATAATTTACCCGCATTCATCGTTTATTTTAATACATAGATGACCTCTTTAGTTCCACAATGTAAGTGATATTTGTGTATAATTTGCACTATTTTATCGATTAATCGTTTATTAGTAATATATACCCGCATTTATCGTTATAGATATAAAGTAGTATTATGAATAATTATTATTTGATTAGTAATTATCCCACATTCATCGTTTGGTTTAATAAAGTCCATACAAAATAGATCACATCTAGAGTTAATTTATGTGATATTTGTATAGAATTTACACTATTTTACTACATTGATCATTTATTAAGCATATATACCCGCATTTATCGTTGTCATTATCAAGGTAATAGGTGACAATAGATAGTATAATTTGATTTATACAATTTTTTATGAGTGACTCGCGACATTGACGAGTAAAACATATTATTTTCAACGCTTCAACGGAATCTCTATTGTTTTTTTTATAACGAGCGTGTCCACTATAAAGGTGACGTGTACCTTATGATAAGGAATATGTATTAGAATTCCCCATGATTTGACAAACATCCTCGGTAGGGCCGAAGGAGGTCAGGGTGCGGCGCACAGACAGGAAGTCCTGGGTTCGAATCCGCAAACACCGGGTCATACTGATAACAAACTATTCTTATTATATATAATGACACATTATTTATTCTAATTAATTAACGATTCTTGAAAACACGCACAGAGGTGATAAGTTTGACATTTGCTTTACAAAACTCAAGAGTTTCATATTTGATATTATATTGCCTTAAATGTGAATTATCCTTGGCTCACTTTAAAAGTAAATAAATTACATAATAATGTGCACACTCAATTATCTATTTTCACTTTCTTCAAACAAAACGCTCAGGAAGTCAGATTACAAGAGTCAACGTTTGCTCGGCAAATATATTGTTGCAGGAAGTCCTGTGTTTAGTCATTTATTATTTTGAGTCATTGTCCAGCGGTTGTGGAATTTGAGACACAATAATATGCTTTGATTTAACATTCGATGAGTAATCAGTACAGGAAAACCAAGCCTTAAGTTTTCATTATCTGTTTAATGGCCTTTTTGTGTTTTATTTGTTTCAGATAATAATAGAGCCAGCGTCGAGCATTCGGAAGAGGTTGTTTTGACGAGCACCGAGACGTCGGTGAAAAAGAAACGGGACGACGATTTCGATTTGGACAGTTATTATGCGAGACTTCATGCGATTCCTACGTTTGGAGTTTCCGCATCTGAGAATGTAACCAAACCGGCCGAGGAGGATTTGGAAGATGTGGATTTGAACGAGAGTCCGGTGGAGTCTCCGGGGGCTCCGGGTGAATCCAATCAAGGCATCACCGCTGAACTCGCACAGAATTTTTCACAATTCCAACAAGTTTTACCGGAGGTAGCGAACGCTGTATTCAGCTCGTTCTCATCCATACTAAGTTTGGCCAAGTCGCCACAAAAACAGGATGAACTTCAAAATGTCAGCTTTGTTCCGACTGAACCGCCCCCGCAAGAGGTTTATCACGAACAAATACCTGAAAACATATTGTCGGCTCCGCCAATTCCAATGATTAATATATCAAATAATGTGACTGCGGTTTCATCACAAGAGGAGAATAAAAGTAAGCTTTAAGAAACACTCAACTCAATACAATATATTATTATACTTTTTTTGTATTATTTCAGCTGTTACAAATCAGTACCGATGTGGGAAAAAGAAGATGGTGTATTCGCACTTTCCGGGACTCACTATCGGAGAGACGGCCAATCAAAAAAATTATCAACAAAACCAACCACTTAACATTCAGCTGCCTCCGATTCCGCAAAGTGAACCAATTATTTCAAGCGATTCAAATCAACAACCGATGTTTTATAATCCGGTGTCATTTTCTTCCATTCCAATGTATCCACCGAATAATTCAATTCCACAATATAACCCGCCAAATGGATCGTCTTCGATTCAACAAAATCCATTAATGGACTCTAGTGCTCGGAATAATTCACAGATTTATGATCAATCTTCTCCGATATCTAATGCATCACTTCCTCAATCTAATATTTCACCGATTCCACTATATCCCCAACAAAATGTTGATACTTTTCGGCATCGACAATCTTTCAATTCTCCAAATCCTAATGTATCACTTCCTCAGTCAGAATCCTCGATTCCACTTTATCCATCATCTGAAGGATCTCCGGTTCAAAATGTACCGCCTCCGAAGTCAAATATTCCGCTATATCCTCCGACTGTCTCTAATATTTTAAATGCACCGACCGATTCTTCATCTATTATTCAGAGTGAATCATCTCCGAATCTTAATGTAGGATTTTGTCAGTCAGAATCCTCGATTCCTCCATCTAAAGGGTTTCCGATGCAAAATGTACCACCTCTGCGGTCAAATATTCCATCATATCCTCCGACTGTTTCTAATATTTTAAATGCACCGACCGATCCTTCATCTTTTGATGCTGCATCTTCTTTAAATCCTAATGTATTACTTCCTCGGTCAGAATCCTCGATTCCACTCTTTCCACCATCTAAAGAATATCCGATTCAAAATGCACCGCCTCCACAGTCAAGTATTCCATTATATCCTCCCAATATTGTCAAAAAACCGACCGATTCTTCGCCTATTATTCAGGCAGAATCTTCTCCAACTCCTAATGCAGCACTTCCACAGTCGGAATCTTCATTTCCACTCATTCCATCAACTCAAAGGTCTCAGATTCAAAGTGTACCGTCTCCACAGTCAAATATTCCGTTATATTCTCCGACTGTCTCTAATATTGTAAACACCCCGACCGATTCTTCACCTATTGATGCTGCATCATCTTCAAATCCTAATATATTACTTCCTCAGTCGGAATCTTCGTTTCCACTCTATCCACCAACTCTCTCAAGGTCTCAGATTCCAAATGTACCGTCTCCACAGTCAAGTATTCCATTATATCCTCCGACTGGTTATAATATTGCAAACACTGATATCAATTCTTCATTTATTAATGCTGAATATTCTCCAAATCTTAATGCATCATCACAATCTTCGATTCCACTTTATCCACCAACTCAAAAGTCTCCGATTCCTAACATCCCGCATCCACAGTATCCACTATCGGAGTCTTCCTCAATTCCTAATATATTATTCCCTTCAACTAACGCTGCTTCAATTCCACTATTTCCTGCAAATGCGGAATCTTCAATTCAAAATGTATCGCCTCTGCAGTCAAGTATTCCATTATATCCTCCGACTGTCTCTAATATACTAAACACACCGACCGATTCTTCATCAATTATTAATGCTGAATCATCTCCAAATGCTAATGTGGGACTTCCTCAGTCAGAATCCTCGATTCCACTTTATCCACCAACTAAAGGATCTCCGATTTCACATCTACCATCTCCAAGTGTTCCGTTGTATCCTCCGACTACGTCTGATATCATAAACCCTGAAAACGGTACTCTATCTATTATTCCTTCAAATCCACTCTATCCACCAACTCAAAGGTCTCCGATACCAAATATCCCGCCTTCACAGTATCCACTATCAGATTCTTCAGTTAATCCTTCAACTAAGTCCGTTTTAAATAGTGAAACTAATTCCTTAAATCAAGAGGGTGCTTCTCTAAATATTGATACAATTCCGGCAAATAATGAAGAGGTTCCAATACCAACAAATCCTCCGGGTGAATCTTCCGAATATAATAATTCAAATACGGATGAGATTTCTTTACATTTTAAAAATGCGCCATCGTCACAATCTATTGATTTAAGTGCCGAAGTAGAATCTTCTCCGATTCCTAATACATCTAATTCCAATTTGGAATCTAATATTTTAAATGCCGATGCCGATTTTATTAATTCTGTATTTACACAATCAGATTTTTCTCCGTTTATTCAATTTCCTAATGTCACTAATTCGGAATTCCCACCTCCAAATCGTTTTATTTCAACAACTTCACTTTATCCAATAATTAAAGCATTACCAATTACGAAAGAGGAGTCTGTTCAGTCAAATGTTGTCTCATCACAATTTACACATGTATCTGATGCACAAAATGTCTCTAATATTCTAAACACTCCGATTGATTTATCATCTATTATTAATACGGCATCATCTCCGAATCCTAATCAAGTAATTTTTCAATCAGAATCTTCAATTCCACCGATAGAAGGATCTAATATATTAAATACTCCAACCGATTCTTCGTCTATTGATGCTGATTCTTTTGTAAATTCTAATATGTCAGATATTTTGTCACAAGCACTGGA
The DNA here is from genome assembly GCA_022606485.1 of Agraylea sexmaculata. Lineage (NCBI taxonomy): Eukaryota > Metazoa > Arthropoda > Insecta > Trichoptera > Hydroptilidae > Agraylea > Agraylea sexmaculata. The sequence continues at coordinate 27,816 of JAGTTH010002474.1, forward strand.
ATCTTCGATTCAAAATGTACCGCCTCCAAAATCTAATATTTTAAACACACCGACCGATTCTTCGTCTATTATTCAGGCTGAATTGTCTCCGGATCCTAGTGTAGGACTTCCACAGTCGGAATCCTCAATTCCACTCTATCCATCATCTAAAGAATCTTCGATTCAAAATGTACCGCCTCCGCAGTCAAGTATTCCATTATTTTCTCCGACTGTCTCAAATATTTTAAATACTTCATATGATTTTTCATCTAATATTCAGGCTGAATTATCTCCGAATCCTAATATAGGAATAGCACAGTCGGAATCCTCGATTTCTTTATCTAAAGAATTACCAATTCAAAATGCACCGCCTCCGCAGTCAAATATTCCGCTATATCCTCCGACTGTCTCTAATATTTTTAACACACCAACCGATTGTTCATCGATTATTAATGCAGAATCTTTTCCGAATCCTAATGTAGGACTTCCACAGTTGGAACCCTCGATTCCATTCTTTCCATCATCTAAAGAATATCCAACTCAAAATGTACCACCCCTGCAGTCAAATATTCCACAATATCCTCCGACATCTTCTCCAAATCCTAATGTAGGATTTCCTAAGTCAGAATCTTCGATTCCATCATCCAAAGGATTTCCAATTCACAATGTACCGCCTCCGCAGTCAAGTATTCCGTTATATTCTCCGACTGTCTCTAATACTTTAAACACACCGACCGATTCTGCACCTATTGATGCTGCATCATCTTCAAATCCTAATATATTACTTCCTCAGTCGGAATCTTCGTTTCCACTCTATCCACCAACTCAAAAGTCTCAGATTCCAAATGCACCGCCTCCACAGTCAAGTATTCCATTATATCCTCCCAATATTGTCAAAACACCAACCGGTTCTTCGCCTATTATTCAGGCAGAATCTTCTCCAACTCCTAATGCAGCGCTTCCACAGTCGGAATCCTCATTTCCACCCATTCCACCAACTCAAAGGTCTCAGATTCAAAGTGTACCGTCTCCACAGTCAAATATTCCGTTATATTCTCCGACTGTCTCTAATATTGTAAACACCCCGACCGATTCTTCACCTATTGATGCTGCATCATCTTCAAATCCTAATATATTACTTCCTCAGTCGGAATCCTCGTTTCCACTCTATCCACCAACTCAAAGGTGTCAGATTCCAAATGTACCGCCTCCACAGTCAAGTATTCCATTATATCCTCCGACTGGTTCTAATATTGCAAACACTGATATCAATTCTTCATTTATTAATGCTGAATATTCTCCAAATCCTAATGCATCATCACAATCTTCGATTCCACTTTATCCACCAATTCAAAAGTCTCCGATTCCTAATATAACGCCTCCACAGTATCCACTATCGGAGTCTTCCCCAATTCCTAATGTATTATTCCCTTCAACTAACGCTGCTTCAATTCCACTATTTCCTGCAAATGCGGAATCTTCTCAATCTGGTGTAAATTCCGTCCCTACAATTCCACTATTTTCACAAGCCGAGCCTTCTTTTATTCAAAATGCATATCCGTTAAATACTGAAGCGGCTCCACAAGATTTAGCAGCTAATATAACTCCACCTCCTATGTTTAATCCGATGAACGCACAAGTTCTGTTGCCTTCAAATGTGCCGCCCCCGGCGACCACCGGCAATGCATTTAGGCTATCGAATAAGAAAAAGCCGCAGTATTATTCGGGCCCTATAATGACGGGAGAAGTGAGTGTTGCCCCCAAAAATACCGATAATAAAAGCAGTATGCCTTTCGGTCTTGGAAAATTGCAAAACGCTATAAACCTCGGCAAATTGCAGAACGCTGTTAGCTCGTTCTTCGATCCTCAAATCAAGGAAGAAGCACAATTGCAGGATAACACTCCGAGTGCTTTCGTTCCCTTCACCAAGCCGGAAGTTACTCCCAATCAATACGACAACGCTCCGCAATTTTATAATCCGTTCTTTAATGAGGACATTGAAGAAATCAAGCCGTATGTCAGTTTAAAATCATCCGGGATTACCGAGACTCATACGGAGCCGATTTTCCACAATATAGCCGGTGATTCATCCGTACACGATCACGTCACTCATCAATATAAGAATACCGAAGTTCAATCAATATTCGAAGCGAAGCCTGATATTGAAAACAACCCGCAAGTCGTGGAAAATAACAACGCTTTTAATTTATCGTCACTCGAGCCGTCGTCGTTCTTCGAATCCCAACCGAATAATTCGTTCATGACGGACTACTTCAAAGGAGACACAAGCTTCAATAACACTCACACGTTCGACAGCATTCCTTCGATAAGCGACTCTTCGTGCGACCGCGAAGTCCAATCGACAATGTCGGGAAGCGTCGATCGAGAGACGGACATCCAATCGGCATTCGACTTCCTCTCAAAACCCCTCGACAACAACAATCCCAACCCCAAATCCTCCACACAAACACTAAACCTCTCTTCATATTTCAAATAAAGTGCCAATATATTTATAATCTATTAAGTGCCTTGTTATATAAATATTTAATAATATATTTTGTTAATAAAAAAAAAAATATGTTTTCATTACAAATAATCATATACATTTTTAATGTTTCTTCAGCGAGTTTAATAATAATATAATACAGAAGATTTGTGAATATTGAGGACGAGATGTCGAAAGCGGAAGCCGTCGCCCAAGACTCGGAGGTAATTTAATAAATACATGCTTTTTTTTTTAAACTTGTTTATTAATTGTGTGTAATTTTAAGGGGAATGCTTATAAACCAGTGGAGCGGCATTGGTTTTATAAGAAGGAGATCGAGGATAGATCCGTGTGGAGACCGTTCAGCCACATAGATTCCAATAATCTGGAAGCCGCCTTCAACTCCCGTGAGCTTTTTTAATGACCGATTCAAATTATTTAAATTATAATTGCAGAATTATAATTATAATTAACAAAATTACAGCTAATTTGGGTTCGGATTCGGTCGTAGCTACGGACGGCGGCCGCTACGATGTTATCATAACCAAGAGGGAGAGAACGGCCGTTTATTGGAAAGAAACCGTCACGCAAGTCAGAAGGTTGGTTATTATAATTTAATATAAATTTCCCTACATTCTAATACAAATAATGTTACCATAATAAAAAAATTCAATTATTAATTATTTATGAAATCAAAATACAGATTATCAAAATGTAATAAATCAATACTCTCGATAAACTGTATATACATATATAAATATCAAGATGGCGTGCCTAGCAGACGAGTTTCAGTGAGACAACACTAATTGTTTAGTGTGTAAACTGCCGTATTTAATATAATAGTGTAATGAGAGTTGTGCATGCGGTGAATATGTGTGTAAACACCAATACTACAAAGCTCTATTTGTACACACACGACTCACCAACACACTATTATATTGAATACGACTTTATAATATTTAAAAGGAACAGATTATCAAATTGTAAAAAATCGATATCGCTGATAAGAAAGTCATACAACTGGATATATAAATATCAATACGGCGGACCAAGTAGACGAGTCTGAGACAAGACTAATTGTTTAATCTTATTCTATAATACTACCAAGCTCCGGTCTATTGGTACACACACGACTCACTAATATGAACACTTATATTGAATACGGCCCTGACTTTAACGGAACAGATTATCAAAATATAATAAATCAATACCACAGATATATTAGCAGGCCATACAACCGGATGTACAAATACCAAGATGGTGGACCAAGCAAACGAGTCTGACTGAGACAAATATAATTGTTTAAATGCGCTAACTGCCATATATTCAATATAATAGTCTAATGAGAATGTGAAATAAATACTAACAATCTCTAGTCTATTCGTACACACACGGCTCACTAAAACACAGTCCTGACTTATTAATAACTTATAATATTTAAAATAAAAGGAACAGATTATCAAAATGTAAAAAATCTATATATTATATTAACAGGCCATACAACACCTTGATTCTGTCTCACTCAGACTCGTCTACATGATCCGCCATCTTGATATTTATACATCCATTTGTATGGCCTGTTTAATATATCGGTGGTTTGGAATAAATGCATATGCTATATTATTTATTCTTCCATACATTATTAATAAATAAATTATAATCGCAATGTAATAAATATTTTAATCACATTACTGCAGTTAATAAATAAACTAATATCAATTTTTCAGATGCAGTTGGTTCTACAAAGGGACGAGTGACGCCCGATATATTCCGTATGCCGAAGATGTTGCCGACACAATCGAGGTATTATTCAATCGGTGGTTTATTTATTATGGATTAAGCATTATTCGGATTGTTTGAATTTAGGAAGAGTTCCGGCTCGGCATCATCACTTCAACGTGGAATCGGAAGATAACCTTGGCTGATGGGGAATCCGTGGTGCTGCACAGCCCCACGACCATGGTGCACTTCTTGAAGCCGAACGGAACGGACTCCTGGGGAAACTCGCCGGTACAACATATTCTTCACAAATAGCACGCTTTAATTTTGCAATCAGTCTCCTTCCCTTAAGCATCCGAGGATATTTGCATGAATTTAATACAAACGATCAGGTATTACGATTAAGAAGATCGGGAATAATATTAATAAAATCCCGATCGAACGTCTTGATATATATATCAAGATAGTGGACCAAGCAGATGAGTTTGACTGTAATTATTAGTATTTAAACAACACTAAAGAAGAGTGATGTACACCTCTGTTGAGAATTCACACAAACTAACATCTTGATATTTATACATCCAGTTGTAGATCCGGATTGGTTATAATATTAATAAAATCCCGATCGATCGTCTTGATCCAGGTTTATTCTGATTTCCTGTATTGTATGGTAAATACTGATTATTAAGTCGGTGAACTGTGTAACTAGTAATAGTTAAGATTTAATTCCCGCTCTAGTAAAAAAAAATTTTGATCGGTTTTTATGACTGGAAATAATATTAATAAAATACCGATCGATCGTCTTGATCCAGGTTTACTCTTATTTCCTGGATTGTAAGGTGAATACTTAATAGTTAAGATCGTTGACAGACAATAAATAAATGTTCTAAAATATGCATGAATTCCATAAGTTGCACTAATTGTTGTTGTCCTTCAAGTTATTGCATTATTTGCTTGCTTTTTTTAAAATAATAATATTATATAAGATGTATGTGTATTTTTAATAAATGGTTGGACACCTTCGACCTGATTATATTAATTATGGGTCGCTTTTTGTATACACCAAAAAAAAATGTTCAAGCACACAATGGCTTGATTAATTAACAATATGTGTCATAATTCATTGTCCTGCGCACTGAATGGTTTGATCATGCACGAGCAGCTATCGGCGGGCAGGGCAGTCCAGCGGGGCGTGGAGTGGTGCCAGATTGAGCCCGGGGAAGTCATCGGAAACCCCGTCGATCACCTGCTGTTCGTTGTGCACGGCATCGGAGAACCCACTAAACCGTGCCACCAACAAGAAGTACCGTCCATATTTAAATATATCACTAACGCTTGCCGGTTCAATCACTAACAATATGTTTATTTATATTTTATACATAAAAAAAAACATTCCCGGAGCTTTTTTTATTAATTATTAAATATCATAGGCTGTGACGAGAGCGAGGGCGGTTAAAAGGGGCGTCGGGGGCACCGACATACCCGAAGGTGAATCCAACGTCACCGATCATCTGATGCTGATTGCGCACGGAATCGGACCCGCCTGCGATTTGAGATTGCGCTCCATCGAGGAAGTCGGTCAGTATTTGTGTTTAAACGCTCCAATAACAGTTTTTTAATGTGTATATTTCAGTGGACGATTTCAGGTCGATCAGCCAGCAGCTCGTGCAAACTCATTATAAGTCTTCGTGCGATCAGGGGGCGGTGAATAAAGTGGAAATCCTGCCGATATCGTGGCACTGGAACCTGCACTCGGAAGAGACGGGCATTGATAAAAGAATTAAACAGATCACATTAGAATCCGTGCCCAAGTTGCGAGGCTTCACCAATGATACACTCCTCGACATACTCTTCTACACGAGCCCCAAGTTCTGCCAGACCATCATGGAGACGGTCGGCAGCGAGATCAATAGGATTTACACACTGTTCAAGAAGCGGAATCCGAATTTTAAAGGAGACGTATCGTTGAGCGGACATTCTTTAGGAAGTGTTATCGTGTTCGATCTTCTTTGTCATCAACAACCGCAAGAAACTACTTCTAAAGTAAGAATATTCACATTCATCATTATCAATTAAAGACCTTGGCGGAAAAACGGCATGTGTCGATACCACCGATATGTTAGCAGGCCTTACAACAGAATGTATAAATATCAATATGCCAAGTAGACGAGTCTGTATGAGATAATTACGGCCGTATTCATTATAATATTGTTATTAAGTTGTGCTAGATGTGATCCACCAATAATATACAAAGCTCTACTCGTATACGCACCAAACCGTTGCCTCACTCAGACTCGTCTACTTGGTCCGCTATCTTGATATTTAAACATCCAGTTGCATGGTCTGCTAATATATCGGTGGTATTGCAAATGTCCAAAAAAATATATGATATTTTTCCGCTGAAGTCTTCAAATATAACCTCACATAACCTATAAATTATAATTACAGACTGAGAAGTCGCCTCTTAAAAGACAGCTATCGTACGTGATGGGGGCGGCGGGCACGGGTCAGCCTTGTGTCGAATATCCACAGTTATTATTCCACCCCAAAGCATTCTTCGCTCTGGGAAGTCCCATCGGTAAACAATGTTATTATTAAAATTGTCTCAATTATGTACTAGTATTAATAATATTAATTTTGTAGGTATGTTTGTTTGTGTCCGAGGATTCGAATCACTCGGAGAAGATTTCAAACTGCCGACATGTCCGGCTTTCTTCAATATATTCCACCCGTTCGATCCCGTCGCTTACAGGTTATTTTTATTATAATAATTTGTCGTATGGTAATTTAATAACAAATACGATATTTCTTATTTCAGGATTGAATCGTTGATAAATTCAGATTTAAACGTTTTACAACCGGTGCTCATTCCACATCACAAAGGACGGAAGAGAATGCATCTCGGTAATTAATCATTAATAGGTTTGTCGATGATGATTTTATTATTTGTTAATTTTTACAGAATTACGAGACACGGTGACGAGAGTCGGTGCCGATATTAAGCAAAAGGTGATGGATTCGGTGAAGAATACGTGGGAGACATTCTACCAAACGTTGACATCGCCGAAAGGGCCCGCCTTCCAAGAGTTTGTGAAGGAAGTCATGGAAGAAGCGCAACGAAAATCGTCAAGAGACTCTTCGCCGGACATTCAAGAGGCCGAAGACCAGATCGACGAGAAGCTGGTGAAGAAACTCGGCAGTTTGAACGGTGGAAGGCGGGTCGATTACGTGTTGCAGGAGGCGCCCTTCGAGTTCTTCAACGAGTACTTGTTCGCCCTCGCTAGCCATGTTTGCTATTGGGAGTCCGAAGACACGGCGCTGGTCATCTTGAAGGAGATATACTCCAAGATCGGCATCGAGCCTGACATGCAAGTCCCTCAGCAGACAATGACCATCGAGAGACCGATTCAAGCTTCTTCCAGCGCCGGCTCAACACTCGCAGACGTCGACGAGCAATCTGAAGAACACGCCTCATAAACAATACACAATAACAATATGGGGTGAATAGGGACAGAAGCTCAACAGTTTATTTATGAATTGAGACTTCCTTCATGACTGGGTCTTCCTGATTAGAAAAATATGTCACTTTATGCGTCCCGTTTCAGCATAGAGTGCAATAAATCGATATAATAGTGGAAAAGAGACAATTATCGACATCTCCTTTCTTCATATAAATGCATCTCGAATTAACATGTGGTATTAAAAACAACATTTGATAAATATGGAGGAATATCAACAATTATTACACCAAAACATTATGTTTCTTCATATAAGTGCATCTCTTTTTTATATTGTATGAGTCGAATTAAGATTTAATATTGGATAAATATGGAGGAAAAACTCTCCGAGTAGTCTTTGTGGATTTTAATTTTAATATAATGAATTTATAATGTATTATATAAATATCAACGCTGTTCCTATTCACCCCGTTGAATTTATTAAATATTAGAATCTCTCTAATAAAAATTAATCGAAAGGATCGGGTGTTTTTGAAATTAAAATTTCAATAATTTTAATATTGCATATATTTTAAATAAATAATCTTTATACAATGATTGCTTCTTTTTTCTTTAATGAACTTGGGCGGTGACGACAAACGATTGATTTTCCACACTGTGTATTGAAATTGTGTCGTAGTTTGATAAAAATTGAAACGGGTCTGTGTATTCCGGATCGATTGCGATGAATGAAACAGGCTTTTTATGAATCCTACCGCAGGCGATCTCGAAAATAAAACAAACCGAAGCCAATGCGTAAATAATTCCCATTATGACGTAAACAATTTTAAAATACTCCAAATCAAATTTAAAACTCGTCAATGTTGAATCGGCGTTAAAACGATTATTCCTCAAAAAGTCTACGATTCCCGATTCTCGCAATGCGACGCACTGTTTAATAAATTTCAAAGTAATTTCATCGATAATTGTAAATTGCAGCACGATCGGTTGCTCTAAAACAATCTCGTCGACGATGTACAGTCGAATATTATTAAACATTTTAATTATATTAAAAGCAGCACTTCGCTGTACCAAAACGGCTGCCGACTTTTCCTCCTCGAATCTCTTCAAAACCCATTCATCCAAACTTCTATATTTAGCACCGTCGTTTTCATCGATACGATTAAAATTCGGACCGTTGTATAATTCATAACCGGACTCTAATATTTCATTATGTGTTTTTAATACACATGAATTTGTTACTGATTTCAAAGTCATCATAAAACAAACCAACAATAAAACGCCGATTATTAACGTAAATATTCCCGATACGAAGCGATTTTGATGAATCATCGTGCGGATTAAATATAATATTAAAATTATAATTTGAACAGGTGTCGGGGTGATAATAATTTCCGAATAGTTTACAACGAGCCATACCATTTTGTCGCTGGTTAAATAAACAACCCCGCTGATTGGTTTAATTAAATACTCGACGAACGGATCCGAAAACCATTCCCTGTCACTGAATATAATTCTTTTATCAACGGGAACCGGAATGGGTTTAAGATCGTCGTTGAAAGCCAACTCGTTGTATTTATTATCGAATACGATCGTGTTCATTTTGAAGTCGTTACGTTTGATTATCAATTTTATTAGTTTGTACATGAAGTGGTTTTTTAATATCGGCATCCGTTGTTCGACTTCGATTGATTGGTAGTTTCGTAGCAGGAATAAAACGCTCACGTCCTTGCAGCCTTTCGGTGTTGTTTTTTTTAACATAAATTTACTACCCAAACTGTTGTCCTTGTTGTATTTGAAGTAATCTATTTCCAGAACGCTCGTGCAGTTTTTCGTAATGGCCATAAAGAGAATGTGAATTACAGATTCGTATGTGAATATAAATATTGTATTCGGATCAAATGCGTAATTCGTATAATAGCTTTGCGGGGCAACGATTATGAATACGGTTTGTTTAGAGTTTTTAGTCATCGGTGCGATTTCCGTTGGTTTCTTCTGATCATCCATTAAATAAACGATATCGCTCTTTATAAACATATCACTGAAGAATCCGTTCACATTAATCTTCTTGAAAAAAATCTCCGAATCGATCACATAAATTTGCCTGCCTAAATTGATGGGGAAATCAACCGTCAAGGAATTCTCTGTTTTCTTCGCCAAGACCACCGTTAGTATTTTATTTTGCAACTCTTGTCCGGCAAAATACGTGAAAACATTGTTTTCATGCTCGAAGGGTGGCTTCAGCCTTTCGGTTAATATTTTATTACCCACGGATAGATGTATTAAATAAAAAAATACACACACCGAAAGCCACATCATGACTGATGTTTGATAATATTAAAAAAAATAAAAACGATGCTCGCAAAGTAAATAATATTAGTATCGATTTTATAATCAAATAAATAAACAGGTCAATACTTACACATTTGAATATTAATAAAAAAATAATTACGAACATATAAAATGTGATTCACTGGTTCGTAGAATGTGAATGATGATTTTTAGAAAATTAAAAATATATTAATTATTTTAATTTTCAACACTGGCAACACTCAGAAATGGAAATGTCACATTGCAGTACACGAATAATGTTTTCAAATTTCCATTCATGTTAAAATGTTGCTGAGGAAATTTTCGACGTGTTTTGCGGGGCGGAAGAAAGTCTGCATTGTGGGGGCGGGGCCTGCAGGTTTTTATGCCGCTCAGCATATATCCAAGCATTTGCCGGATTCTTCGGTGGATATTATTGAAAAGCTACCGGTGCCTTTTGGACTTGTGAGGTTTGGCGTGGCTCCGGATCATCCAGAGGTCAAGAATGTCATCAATACATTTACGAAGACGGCGCAGAATGAAAATGTACAGTTTTATGGAAACATTTGCCTCGGAAGAGACATCTCGTTGAATCAGCTTCGGGATAATTATCACGCCGTACTCCTAGTGAGTATTTATATTAACTTATTTTTTAAAACCAATTTTTAAATACATCTTTAATTGTAGACGTATGGAGCTGAGCATGATAATACTTTCGGCATCGACGGTGAAGATTGCCAAGGCGTTATTTCAGCGAGGAAATTCGTCGGTTGGTACAACGGTGTTCCTGGAGATGAAGATTTAAATGTAAATCTTTCGGGTCCTTCAGTGGCTGTTTTGGGACAAGGCAACGTCGCCATGGACGTAGCGAGGATTTTACTATCACCAATTGATCTTTTAAAAAAAACCGATATAACACAGCATGCTTTAGAAGTTTTATCGGAATCTCAGGTGAGGAATGTCCATTTAATCGGAAGGCGAGGTCCTTTACAAGCGGCGTTCACTATAAAAGAGCTTCGAGAGCAATTAAAAATGCCTCAATGCTCCACCGTTTGGCGGAAAGACGATTTCAAAAACATCGACAATTTAGAATCGCTTCCGAGGCCGCGGAAGAGAATCACCGAATTGATGCTGAAGAGTCTTAATGAATCGCAAACCAACGAGTCAAAGAAATTCCTGCCGATGTTCTATAGAAGCCCCGTGAAGTTTTTAAAGAGCGATTCGAGCCGTTTAATCGGTGTGGAACTGACCATCAATGAGCTGGTCGAGGATAGGGCCGTCTGCACCGATCAGCGGGAGATCCTGAACTGTGATCTCGCTTTGAGAAGCATAGGTTATAAAAGTATTCGAGTGGACGACGATATCAACTTTGACTTCAAAGCGGGTCTTGTGAAGAATATTCACGGAAGAGTGCTGCTTAAAGGGGAGGAGAATCCCGATAAGGGTCTGTACGTGGCGGGATGGTTGAGGACGGGTCCCGTTGGAGTAATTCTAACCACAATGTCCAACGCATTCGAGGTGGGCTCGATCGTATGTGAAGATTTGAACAATAAAACAATCAACTGCGATATTAAAAAAGACGGAATCGACGGAGTCAAGGCTATTTTAAATGAAAAAGGTGTGAAGGTCACGGATTGGACACACTGGAAAAAGATAGACTATTTCGAAACAAAGGCCGGGGAGAAGGTCGGGAAGCCGAGGGAGAAAATATGCAGTGTCGAGAAAATGTTGGAAGTTTGCCTTTAAAATTAACAACAACAAAAAAATGGTTAGGGAAGACTGGGTATTAAAATAGACCAAATAATTATTTTTATACAATAAAACTGATTTATTATTTATTTTTTTATTATTATTAGGGGATGAATGATGGTAAATGAAACAAATCATCCACAATATTAATTAAATTTTATTTACAAAAATTAATTTATTACCCTTGTAAAATATAAATAGTAGTGTCCGTGTTTCTATCTAATATTAATTAATAGTCTGTCATCGGTAGTAAAAAAAATAATGAACGTGAGTTTGTTTATATTACAAATTGTATAAAATCCGGAGGGTGGGGTTAATTTTACAAAAGCTTAATTATTCTCACTATAAATGCACATTCAATAACAAGCTTCATATTGAAAATGCTCCGTATTAGGAATGAGATATTCTATCGCCTCTAATAATATAATATAATATAGCCTATGACAAATAATAAATTAATAATACACATTTCAAAAGCGGATATATTCTCGGAGGGAGGCTCGCATCAATAAACCGTGCAGATTATTGTCTTTTATCGGAGAGTGAAATTAATAACCTCAATGATATGAAATATTGACCGATCAAACGCACGCACAAGATGATTAGGATAGATTTCCGAGCAGTCTCCGAGTGAATAATAATAAAGGTACTTGGTGTTTATGATATAGAGCTTATTACTTTATGATCACCGTCTCCTAATTATAAAAAAAATATGCCATCGAAGCACTGGATATATATATATATTACAATTAATTGACGCATTTACTAAAACAGTTCGCCGGACTCTTCGTCATCCGGGCCCAGATTATACGAGTCGTCGTAATCATCGTCGTTCTGGAAATAATACATATTAGAGGTTTGTACGGGGGCGGGTGTAAATTTTGTGTTGATTGAGCTTACCATATCTGCTCCGGTAAGCCACGGATGGTCCAGTACGTCCTCAGCACCGAATCTGAGGTGCGGGTGATGCTGCAGCATGTTGGAAATGAGATCTCTCGCTCCACGACTCACTCCGGCCCAGTACGGAAGCGGAAAGTGATAGGCTCCAGATAATATAGCGTTAAATAAAGTCTCTTGATCACCATCGGGGGCCACGAATGGGGGAAATCCGCAAAGAAGAATGTATAGGATGACTCCGGCGGCCCACACGTCAATCTGGAATCATAATAACAAAATTTAATAGCTACCCTAACCTAACATAACCTTAAAATTAATAAAATACCTTCAATCCGTAGCCAGTTTCTAGAAGTATTTCGGGAGCCACATAAGTCGGTGTCCCGCAAATGGTGTAAAGCGGCTCCGTCACTTCTCGAGCGAGTCCAAAATCGGCTAGTTTCAGTCCTATTATATTCTCTCCGCTGACTTCCACCTAATTTGAATAAACACATAATTTAGAAATTGATAGTTTTTTTTTTTAGTATAAATTGAAGGTAAGGAACAGACGAGTAGATTTTCCGGTTTGATGTCTCGATGCACTATGCTTATGGAATGTAGGTAGGCCATTGCGGAGGCGAGATTACTGATCATAAGGCGGGCCTGATCCTCGTTGAACTTGGACGCGGCTGCTATACTGTCGAACAAGTCACCGCCTGAAAATATAATAAATTAATATCATTTACAATAATATTTTTAATATAATAATCCGAACCTCTGACTAGTTCTATGACGAGGTAGAGATATTCAATGCTGTCCTGTTCGGCAATCAGAGACACGATCTTCGGATGTTGAATCCTCCGCATTATACGCACTTCAGCGTCCACATAAGATTCCTTTCCTCGGCACATGCTCTTATCGATCACCTTCAATGCAAACTCGTCTCCCGTGATGCGATCCCTGCAAGTTCTTACAACGGCAAAGTTTCCATCGCCTGAAACAATTCAATCATAAATCAGTTTATTCGATCCAATAGGATGGAGTTTTTCAATTACCGATTATTTTGCCAACGGAATATTTCAATCTGAGCGCCTGCGGAAGTACTAAACTACTCGACTCGCAATTATTCACCGAGTCCACCGAGTTTCCTTTTGGTGTGTTTGGCAATACTTTTCCAACTTTGACGGGCATTCTCGGTTTCTGACCATTCCTGTAATAATAAATAAAATAAAATAAATACATGCGGTTTAAAAAATATATACTGGCAACATTATATTACACATTGTTTGATTGTTTTGTGTATCAGTTTGAATATAGAATAATTTATATATGATTAATTCTATAGAATAGTAAGTGTTTTTTTTTGTTACCTGGTACCGTTGCGCAAGTTGGGTGCTTTTTTGTACTGTTGAATTGCTTTACTTTCTTCAAACTCCAACTCAAAGTCTTCTTGACTGTACCGCTCGTTGCCGTAAGCGAAGAACACATCTTCTTCTTGGAAAAAGTGTTCCAATTGCAAGACAGGTTGAGCGGCTAATGTAAAAACTCTTCGAACACAGCCCGTATCCAGTTTGATGCATTCCGTGATGGCGCCCAATACGTGTTCGAAGCTCGGACTGTTCCTCTTGTTAAGGAGCAACCGAAATACTTTTCTCGGCTTGATCCCATTTCTTATTATGGTCACAATACGAGGCCTGACCGCCGATGTATCGCATGCTGATATTCTAACGCTGGGCGAGCCGTTGTTTGAATATGGAGATAATGTCGATCCATTATTAAAACATCGTGACAGGCGATTGGCACTTTTTGTTGAACTGTTTTGCGAGGAAGCCGAATTAGGATGTTCTGGAGTGTTGAGACGGGTGCTCGTAAGAGAATTGTAATCTAGTTTTTTGAAGGTCTCTCCTTTGCCGGAGCAGACGTAAGATTTTCCATCTTCAAGTTCATCTAAAGAGAGGACCTGAAATATTTAAAACACATTTAGAATTCCACATTAAAAATTGTAATTTATTCATATTGAATTAATTCAATCTATAATAATATTCTGTGATAATAATTTGGATTGTGCATTATCTAAACATAAACAAACATCTTCCATGTTGGCAATAAATATGTGATGTTTATGATCAATTTCTTCATTTGGTAGTACAAATGAGGTCATCTAATGATATTAATTTATTATGGAGTGCTCCACATAGCGAATGAATCGTTGAACCGTCACACCGCTTGAATATTAATCAACCTGAGAAAGTATGGAAGAGCGGCGTTGCGTAAAATCAAGAATATATTTACCTTTTTTCCATCCAAGGAGTAAATGGTCCGAACACCGCTCGGTAGAGTGACATTATCCACTAAGACCCTCGTCAGGTCTGCGGTGAGACTGTCGAAGGACCTAAATGAAGATGATTATTAGATTAGGACTTGTAAATGCGGTCGATGCTCTGATCGTACCTGTATCTCTCGGCCAGGACAGGAATGACCACCCCCGAGTAGAACTTGTCTCCGTTCCTGAAGAAGCGGATCCTCTTGGCTTTCCTGGTGGGCTGCGAGCGCAGGATGATGCTCCTCCTGTTCTTCTTGGTCGAACCTGTGATGTCCAGCTCCACCAGCTCTCTCTCCAACTCGCAGGCCGAGCTAGACCTGCTGCTGAAGCTCGCGGTCATGCTCTCTTCCATCCTGCTCGACTCCATCACGCTATTACAGAGAACATTGCACTCTTTCAGGACGGAGGCGTGGCTTGTGCGGCTGAATGTTTCAGTGGTTCAGGCAGGGCCGGGCGAGGCCAGCCAGGATTGATGGATTGACAGATTAATAGATTGCCGGCTGTGGTTGCTGCTAGTGGTGATGGTGGCCCACAGTGTGCCGGTGATGCTGTCAGGCTACTCCGCGCTAAGCTCCGCCTCCTTCTTGTCACCAACACATTCAAACGTCAACCAGATATGCAGTACATAGCAACACCGGCAACATCTGTTCCGTTCATTCATAAAATATGCATTCATACAAATTAAAAATAAATAAACAACCCATTTTAAATATTTCCTTCGAGATCAAAGAATAATACCATTTCATATGTATCTTTTTTATATTTTTTTAAATTTATTCGTAGGTATTGCTTTATTCTTTATGGGGTTTTTATTTATTTTTTAAATACGCAAAAATAAAAAAGAAGATAACTTATAAATGCGCAATAATTAACTTAGAATTAAATGGGAAACATGATATGTAGAAAATAGAATAGTTTTGTACGCAATAATAATGAGTAATAATAGTGAGGAATGACAACACCGAGCCAGGTGACGCAGTTATCAGTTTCTGTCAGACAAGACAAAGGGACAATCGCGTGAAAACCGAATAAAGAATCGTGAAGAAAGAGCAGAACAGAGCAAGCGACTTCACAAGATGGCCAGCGACAGGAAGAAGCTGCTCCTCAAGGTGATCATCCTGGGAGACTCCGGCGTGGGCAAGACAAGCCTCATGAACCAGTTCGTCAACAAGAAGTTCAACTCGCAGTACAAGGCCACCATCGGCGCTGACTTCCTGACCAAGGAGGTGCAGGTCGAGGAGAAGGCGGTCACTCTGCAGATCTGGGACACGGCAGGACAGGAGAGGTTCCAGTCACTCGGCATGGCCTTCTACAGGGGCGCTGACTGCTGCGTCCTGGTCTTCGACGTCACGGCGCCCGCCTCCTTCAAGTCGCTGGAGTCCTGGCGCGACGAGTTCCTCATCCAGGCCAACCCCACCAACCCTGACAACTTCCCCTTCGTGCTCCTCTGCAACAAGATCGACCAGGAGAACAGGACCGTGTCCAGCAAGAGGGCGCAGCAGTGGTGCCAGGCCAAGAACAACATGCCTTACTTCGAGACCAGCGCCAAGGAAGGCATCAATGTCGAGCTGGCCTTCCAGACCATCGCCAGGAATGCTCTCAACCAGGACACGGACGTGGAGCTTTACAATGAGTTCCCCGACCAGATCAAGCTCAACGCTCAGGACCACCAGCGTACGGACTCGGACAACTGTGCCTGCTAGTCTCGCCGACTACTAGGTTCATCGCAGCAATATGTACGTATCATTTATAAGGCTTCATTACACTATCTACTGACCTTTGAACGATAACCTCTATAATTATACTCGTTTCAGGAAGGAAAACAGACGGCCTTACAAACCTTCACACACTAGCGGCCGTTCGTGGAGAGCAGCACAGTTTAAAAAAAAAAAAAAGGAGGAGCTTGCCACCGCATTCCATCACATATATTATATAAATAAGCTTATAAAATTGTCCAACGGAGACAACATTTAGATTTTTTTACATAACCCATGTAAACAAACTTAGAATTAATTATCTACTCAATATAATAATATTTTTTTTTTTTTCCCCAGCACGTATCTCTATTGTAAATATTCTTATAAATAAAAATAATAAACACACAAGTTTGAATAATTCATTTATAATAAAATGAGCCGTCATCGTTCACATTCCTGTCATTACAAAAATAATCCACCGTCATCGTTCACATTCGGACGGCCCGTCTAATAACATCCATTTTATACGCTAACAATAATATTTTAAGTGAGATTTACAGAAAGATCTAAATTTTTCAACATGTGTATACATAATATATATATAACATTTTTAATAATTATTTAATGTCGGCAACATTTTTTTAATATTTGAATACGGAACAATTTAGAAATTATTCATAATAAAACATGTATCTGACTTATAACATTTTTTCTTTTTGACTAAAACTAGTCAACTGCAGTTTATAAACTAGTCCAGTGCTTGTGTCTTAAGCAACACTACCGATAATAAAAGACCGGACAAGTGGATGTATAAATATCAAGATGGCGGACTAGACAGATGCGTTTGACAGAGACAACACCAATTGTTTCATGTGCATGGTCCGCAATATTGGTATTTATACATCTGATTGACTGGCATTCTTATCGGCGGTATTCAGAGGTGAGATTACTCACAAACGGTCATGATTGGTCACCAATCACAGCGTATGCCCAAAGTTTGACAAATGAATTCAATTTCATTCAATCAGAAAAAAATAAAAATATTTATGCATGCTCACTAGTAATTTACATGTTTTATATTATTTTGAAATTAATTTACAATATGTATATTTAAAAATACTGTTTTAAAGCTTTGTACTATTAGCACTTCAAAGTAGTCGTGTGTGTTCTGAAGCGGGAAGACGGTGAAGAGTTTGAAAACTCAAGAAGTGCGTAAAAAAAAAAAACAGAACCGTACAATAATTAATAAATCTTACACGCTAATAAATATTTTGGCACATGAAATATTTACAAAATATATTACAGCACCTTATCGTGTCGGAGGATAAGCGGATACAAATAATAATACATAATTGACATAATCAACAACTTAATATTGAGAGCACCACATATATAAAAATATAATATTCAAAAAAATATTGATATTAAATCACCTAACCTAGGTTTGATAATTGCTGCCGATTTATTGCATTTAACATAAACAATGATTCGATGATTCTCAACCGTTTAACAACATTTTATTGTCCTATATAAAATAAATTTGAGAGCTTCTATCTAAAAAATATTTGGCATAATACAAATTGACTATTATAATCGGTGACACCCCGTGTAAAATGTGGGGGGGCGGAGCGTTACGCAACAAGAGGGAATGATCGAGCTTCAATCTAAATTGCCGAGGAACTCCGGATCTTCTCTGACGCAGTCTTTGGGGAAATAGCCGGAGAGCTGTTCGATGCCCTAAAATTTTTATTATTGAATATCCGAATTTATTTATAATAACGGGCGGGGCGAGTACCATTTTATTGCGTGACTATTGATTATTACAATCAAAATGGTAGCCGGACTCTCGCCCCACCCGTTATATATATATATTTTTTATATTACTAACCAAATCGAGGTTTCTTCCTTTCCACCAGCCGCGCGAGTCGCCTTCTTTGCTCAACACCAAAACCTTTGTACCCACACGGAGAGGAAGCTGACTGGAATCTGAGGGTCGGAAGTCATGTGTCGCCGTGGCTACTAATCGACGGAAAGGCCATTTAAGCACCACATTCAACCTATCCATAAAATATTGAATAATTTTTTTAATTGCATACAAACACTTGTGAGAGAAAAAAAAAACGCTATAAAACAAAAATGTAAAGTATATAAAAAATAAAGCATAGTATTAAATACATATATCGCTCCTACACAAGTCCTGTAGGCGGCAGAACTAGTGGAAAAGAGATCACTCATGTGACCCAAAGGAGATTGGATGAGGAATACTGTGGATATAATGGAAAATTTAGACGGGAGTTTAGTTTGAGGACTTTGAAGTTAATCGACGCCGTTAGATTAAACAAATTATTAATAAAAAAAAAATAACCAACCCGACAAAGTTTTCCCCCAAACTGGTTTTTTCATAATAAGAGACCAGCTCGACTACACTCCGAAAGAACCTCGACTCTGAGAGGAAGTAATGTTGTATCGTGTCTATAGGCCTTCGACAAACCCTCATATGCTTAACAGTATTGTCTGTCCTGAAATATATTCACAATTAATATGTAAATACGACCTCAAATGTGATAAATTTACTTTAGACTGAGGGCGTAGTGGGTGTCGTGAGGGCCACTCGAAGGCTGCGGTCTAACCCTCAATAGAAATGTTCCGTCAACCCTTCGTTCCAGTTTAGATGTCGCCACTTCTCGGCCCATCTCTCCGACAAACCACATGTAATAGTGGAGCATGTGATCGGGGGGCGGAGTCAATGCGGGCGGTAGAGGCGGAGGAGCAGGCGGCGGGATTCCGCATCTTCCCGATAGCGGTATACACGATTTGTGGACGCTGCTTCCGCAGACAGTGCACAAGTACCCTTGGAATATTCTGCCTTTGAGGAATTTGGAGCAGTGTTGACAAGTGACGGGTTTGTCAAACGTGTGATGCATGAACTTGTGATCCGTACTCCGACACCCTGGAGGTTCCATATTCTCCCTACGATCAATACAATTTATAATACAAACATATTTAAATATTTTTTTATTATTATCATCATCTTACAAGGCTTCCGTCACAGCCGCAATCCATCTTCTTCGAGCCTCATCACTTCTCGCATAGAGCGTGAGCGCCGTATCTCGAGGCTTTCGTACTAATAGCCATTTGGCCGACCAACGTCCGCTACTTTCTCCTCTCCGACCCGTGTCCACTTCCAACCTCCATTCGCACAAACGTAACACCGACCGATAAGAATACTGATTCTCCTAATAAAAAAAAAAAAACACAATACAACCGATCTATAAAAAATCATTAGAAATTAATTAATTACCTTTACAGTTTTACAAAACACCATAACTTTATCAAAGACAAAAACATATCGAGAACGGAGTTTTTGATCGTCGTGCGCCTTCACCCTCAATTCCCCGTCCAAAAGTAATCTTCCATAATCGGATAGTTTTGTACCTGACGGTAATTCCCAATCTTGAATACTTTCCTATAGAATATTATTAATATTATAAAAAATTTCAAATCAAAGAGTGATTTAGAACTAACCTGAATATTATTGAGAAGAACGAGGACTTCAGAGTCTCTCTTAACTTCGTTAATATATTGAGCGACATCCACCATCGCCTCCTTGGCTCTTTCTAGACTGCGAAATTCCTCATGATTCTACAATCGAATATAAAAAATATGAATAACACAAATAAATAAAGCAACGAGCGAGAATCTTACAGGTTGTGTTTCTTGAACCAGTTTATCGAGGAGAAGGTGATATTTTAATATTCTCTGCATCGGCACTGAAAGAATATCTCTCAGCTGAATACGACCGTCGCTGTGTTCTTTTTGACATTTCTGTAATTAAGATTATAATTAATATAATGTATTTTTTTATAATGAAGTATATGTACGTACAGATAGTGTTTCAGTGAAGTTATCATCCTTCCGACACAGTTCTTTCAGGGTATCTTGTGCAGAAGTTAAATTGCTACAATAGTCGCCGTATATGAGAAACTTCTCCCTCCAAGCGAGGAAAGTGTCGCCCAGCTTCGGAGTCGACTGTCCCGTGTGAATACAGCCTGAATCAGCTAAATTGACAGTGGCTTGACGTAGTAGTATTAGAAAGCCCGCGTGTGTCTCATATAATTCTTTCACTCCATAGAATATAGTCTGCATATCGCAGTTCCTCATCACGGAGGAGAGCGGCCTGATGAAGTGTTTTTCTATTTTACTCAATACATCAACGTAGTTCGACTCCGTATCCACCAATTCTCTAATAACATAGTCTCTCTTCTCTAAACTGTGCGACGATGAAGCGAGCTGAAGATATTGTAAATATTATATCAGAACCGTTTGACGAAAATTTGCTACTACTACTTTTTTACATTAATGCATCTACAAACAAAAAAAAAATCAGCGAAAATAAATACAACATACAGTCGTCGGTTCCACAACGAGAGTGTGATGTCTTGAGGAGTGTCCATTTTGCGACGATACAAGTGCCTTTACACTGCAAAGATCATGGTAGATCTCCTCATCGCGCACTCTCGCCCTGTAGGCTGAATATTCTTCGTCTTCGTGAAAGCTGGATGTGATTGGTTTTTTCGGTCTCGCTGGTGCTCTGTTAAAAAGAAAAACATGCAGAAAACAAAAACCAAGCGAAACAAATAATAAAATCTAAACAGCGATAACAAAAAATGATGCATTATCGAGGATTATAAGTTAGGACACCTCTGGACGGACAGTGGGTATCCGCACGTAGCAGAGATCCTCGTAAATAGCTTCCACCATGTCTTCGCTGGGGGCGACGGTCGGAATCTTGAAGTGTACCCAGGGAAAGTCTTGGCTATCCGACGTGGACTCGAAAGTGTCGCCGGATTCATCACTCTTTGAAATTAAAGCCATCGTCTCTTCATCGATGCTATCGCTTGAAATTTTCATATTCAAAATTGCACCAATTTATATTATACAATACAAAATTTCCTAAAAAAAAGTATTAAATATTATGATATAAAATGATACTAACAGCGATTGGAGATCTTTGTAGATGTCTTCTTGTGATTGAGTTCGTTGTATGCAAAAGCTCCTGCAATAAATAGCGTATTGAGATGATGTTTGCTTGTTGATTTTGATTGGTATTGTTATGACTTACGGTATATTCTTAGCCAAGGCTTTAGGAGTCTGACTGAGCCTGGACAGAGTACACAGCACACGGTGGAAGTTGCTCAAGTCAAACAACATGGACGGGTCGAACAAGTCAGCCTCGCGCAGGTGGAACTTCTCGTGACAGGCTCGCAGGAACACGCGGATGTTGCGCAGGCACAGGAACTACAGACAGTGGATCATGAACCAGTTATAGTTACAGTTACAGTTATAGTTACAGTTACTGTTATAGTTACAGTTACTGTTACAGTTATAGCCACAGTTACAGTTATAGCCAGACTCACCTGCGCCATCTGCGGTCGCTGGTTCACATCCCGGAGGTCCACGGAACTCGGACACAGTGCATTGAGCAGGTGACACAGCAGTACTCCGTCCCTGAGTGTGATGGCCAGGTGCTGCACGCCGCCGCCCCTAGCCCCGCCCCCGCCGCTCCTAGCCCCGCCCCCGCCCCCGCCACAAGCCCCGCCCACTGCTTCATGATCATTGACAAGTCCCCTGAGGCAAGGATGGTCAGCCCCGAGCACGCCACACTGCACCAGCCAGAGCGCACACTGCCTCCACGTGCCGTCATCAGCCATGTGTTCTCTCTTGTCTGTTCTTGACTCCTCACAGTTCCTCGTCTTCACTCTTCACAGCACATCTCATAATCATCACATCAAGCTCCGCCCTCCGTCAATACAGACTGATCACTGCCACTGCCAATTGTTGCTAGAGCGAACACTCGACCGATGCATGCATACATACAAAATCAAACATGTTCATCAATATTTTCATAATAAACACAAACAAGAGCTATTAAAATTCATCCAAAATTAAATATTCAAATTCTACATATATGAAAACGTATAATTTCATTAAATAATTACAGAGAATTGTATATGAAAACGTTGATGGTAAATGTTCAGTAAGCAATGGTATATTTCATGAAACGAAAGTGTGTGACGATCAGATGAAGATCGAACCAGTCCTTTATGGTATAGTAATAAAAATTAAACAAGCTTAATTTTATTTCAATTTATTACAATACAATCACGACTAATAAAACCTTAATAGAAACGAAAATAATTAATTATAAATCACAGACTTCAAATAATCGTTTTAAATCTAAACAATACATGAGATTTTTACAACAAAAATTACATATATCGAAATTTTATGATTACTGTTTAAAATGTTAATTATTTAGAATGACTCGGCAGCCTGCGGAAACTTTGAGAGTGGTTTTCGCATTTTTTTCAACTCGTCACCGAAGAAGTCCTTGGCCTGTTTCACTGACACGTGATGTTCATTTTCCAAGGCAAGGGTGTATAGTGCGTCCATGTATTGCTCGATGTTTTGTTTGGTGGCTCCGGTCATCCCACCTATAATCAATAAATAATTACTTTATTGATTTCATAAAAATAATAAGTGATGGATATACTTGGTAATGGAACGTTGGCCAAGCCTCTCGTCAGCCTATCGATGATTCCATTAAGATGAGTGCGGAGTGCATTGATACGCATCTTTTGTGCCGACGTATCTGCTTTACTCTTTTCAATTGCTCCTTTCATAGTTTCGATGTGTCTTTGAAGAATCGCATTCTGTAAAAATTGACATTGCATTAAAAAAAATTGTTATTTTGATAATAAGAAGTATTAATTAATTACTTGTTGTTCGTAATCAGAGTTTGCTTTCCTCAATTGTCTTAATTCAGTCTCTCTAAGTTTGTTATGTTGTAGAAATTGTTCTGTGAATATTGGAATATCCGTCTCCCTCTGATTATCCAGGTTCATTTTGCTTCCATCCTGTTGATTTCCAACACTCGGTGTGGATGTAGTTGACTAGGAATTGAAATAATATTTTTTTTAGAATTTAATCCATTAATATTATTCTCTCAATCGCCAATTTAATTGCTTTTATTTTTTTTTATTCTAGAAGGATTTGGACACATGACGATATGAGAATGAGCATTTTTTATAATAATATACTAACGAGTGGTGTGACTGAAGCTTTTGGTCGAGGAGGACTGACGAGATTGGCATTATTTATTCTTTGATGAGTGTGTATTGAAGCGGTTCCGTTGACAATATTGCCAGATCCGTCCAGGATATTTCCTAAATAGATAAAAAATAATTAAACCCTGACTCTTTTATGCGTATTAATAATTCAAACCTGAATCATTTTTAAGATGTGCGTGTGAGCCTCTTGCTTTTTTTGGCGCTGGAGCACCGTTCATTGCCGCCGCGGCTTCCATACGTAGCTTTGCATCTTTCCTTTCCTGCTGTTGTTGTTTGAATGTTTTATATTCATCCGTCTCTTTGTAAGCGGACAGCTCTCTTATATACCTGAAATCGAATGAATATGTATAAAAATGATAATTTAAAATGCGTTGATAATTACCTATCACGGTCTAATTCGGCGGCGTCTAGATATTGCTGTTTTTCTTCCATGGGCAGTTTTCCCCATTCACTGGCTAATCTTCTTGTCACCTCTGCAAATGCCATTTGGGGATTTTCGATCCGCAGCTTCTCACGATTCTCATTTAAATACCGAACGTATCCTATTTGGGAATAAAACGGATTATTTATTTATTTATATATGTTGTGATTATATTTTTAATTACCGGTGAGAGGTTTTGATGGAGCTTTCATGTCTCTGGGGAATTTGGTCTTCCGTTTCTTGGATTTCGTTTTTGGTGGAGGTTTTGTTACTATCGGTTGATCGATCAATTCGGCGGGGAGAGTTTGCGTTTCGAGGGGAGGAGGCGGGGCTTGTTGGGGCAGTTGAACTGGTGCAGGGGCGGGGGCAGGCGGGGGCACTTGAGGGGGAGGGATTTCTTGAGTTTCAGATACATTTACGTTATCTACAGACGGAACCGGCTGCTGTTCGTCCATTGTTGTTGGTTCTAGTTGAACTGGAATTTCGTTTTCA
This sequence comes from Agraylea sexmaculata, assembly GCA_022606485.1. Taxonomy (NCBI): domain Eukaryota; kingdom Metazoa; phylum Arthropoda; class Insecta; order Trichoptera; family Hydroptilidae; genus Agraylea; species Agraylea sexmaculata. Next base: position 52,452 of record JAGTTH010002474.1, read on the forward strand.
ATTTCCATTTTTGTTTATTTCGCTTTATTCGTATTTTATTTGTAAGCACAACACTTTGACATTTGTCCTGCTTCTCAGTGGTATTGCTATATGAAAATAGATGGATATCGATTTTACGACAAATTGCGCATTTTAATTTGTAATATGAATTGTTTATTTAGTTTATTTAATTAAAATACAAATAAAACTTTCAAAGGGGTGCAACGGATGAAAATATCAATGATAAACACATTTTTTGGATTATAAAAAAATGGGAAAACAAAATATGAATTAAATAATTTGATTAAACCAATAAGGATAAAAAAAAGTTTTTTTTTTTAAAAAAATGATATGTTTGAATGATATTGATAAATGTGATTTGATAGTACACATTTTGACAGTTCTCACAGTTTGACAGCTGATGACAGATGATCAGATCAGTGAGGAGATGCCGTTGTTTGGGGGGCGGAGTCACAAGGAAAAGAGTGAGAAAAGGAGCAGGCTTGAGAAACAACTGTACCTTGCCAGAGAAGACCCCACCCCCGTGTTTGACCTGTCCCACTGTTATTTGAAACAGGTGCCTTCGGGAATATTCTCTTTGTGTAAAGTATTCAGAAAAGAGGAACTTGATTTACAGGACAACTTGCTCGGCTCACTAGACGGGGGCGGCAAGTTGTCTGACTTAACTTTGATCCAGCGACTCTTCGTCAACAATAATAAACTGTGCAAACTTTCTCCGGACATTGGACTCCTGAGCAATCTTGTAACACTCAATTTGGAGGATAATCAGCTGACTGAACTGCCACAGTCCATCGGAGATTTGATCAACTTACACATCCTCAATGTGGCCTCTAATCGCCTTAAATGCCTTCCGAACTCTATCGGCAGGTTAAAAATGCTAAATAAGCTTAATATTAAGTCAAATCCAAACCTTAAAACACTGCCAAACGAGTTGTATATGGCTAAAAATCTAAGTGTTATAGATTTAGACGGAGGTAATTATAAGTTTCCCCCAAAAGAAGTGACCTTACAAGATACAGAGTGTATCATGAGATTTCTTTGTGACCAAGCGGGTGTGGAATATTCTATACCTGATACAAATAGCAATTTATCGCCGGTGAAATTGGTTGAGGAACAAGAAATGAAAAAAAATTACGGTCTTCTGAAGTGGGAAGAACAAGATAGAGAGTTGAAGCGTCTCGAGAATGAAATACACGAGGTATCAAAGAAACAAAGAGAAAGATTCCTCAAAAATTGCATCGATGAACAAACAAAATTAGATTCAGAGTTGAATAAGATACAAATGGAAAAAGACAGTGAACGGAGTAAATTAATCAAACAAATCATGGAGGATGAGACTAAGATATCGAGAGTATTCTCGCAGTTAATGGAAATGAACGCCTCCAACCCGGAAAGAATGGGACAGTTTCTAGAACATGACCAAAGAGAACACGACAGATTACTTGAAATGTGTCGTTCGAGTTATAGTAATGTTAAAACGGCGGACACTTTAAACGCAATGCAGTTGATGATGGAAGAAGAATATCAGAATGAGGCGATCTTAAAAAAATACGGCGAGTCACAAACGGAAGTCCGCCGGTCATATTTAATGGAGGAGCTAAGCTGTAATAAAGACCTCGATAATTTATTACAAGTGAAAAATAATCAACGTTCTATACTCATACAGCAAATGCTTCAAGACGAAGAGGTCCAAAAAGCCGCCGTCGGTTCTTTATTGGAGAAATGTGATGCCAGAGCATGGAGTCTGGTTCAAGAGATCGCTTTGGTCGAGTCGCACCTGGCTAAGCTCTCCATCTTGGAGTTGGACCGCAAGAAACTGCAAATAGAAGGCGATTTGAGCGATATGGTCGATCAGCGAGTGAAACTATCCATGCTACTAGTCGACCTGTTGGACCAACAAGAAAATCGAAGGGTGCAACTCTTGGACACTCTGCAAGAGATGGAGGTGCAGAAAAATTCTGCTAATTTCTGGCTCGTCCAATACCAACAACTCCTTGAAAAAGTGCCTGATGTGGTTGTGTCTTCGCAGAGGCGTCTCGACCCGGTTTTGGCCAATTACCTACTGCAAGAAGGAGTCATCCACTGTTTGCCTTTCATAGTAAATTACATAGACTCGATTCAAAGCCTCGGCACACTCACCGATGATAATTTGAAAAGGCAAGGTGTGAGTCTTTCATCGGATCGGAGAGGAATATTGAAAGCCATTAATCTCTTTATAGAAGAAACTGAAGCGGCTCAATTGAAACTAAGTGAATGTGAATGCCCTACGCCCACGGCACCTTCGGTATCCGAACCGGACTCTGCTGGACCTTCTACCGTAGTCGAATCCGTCAAGGATGTACACGGTGAAACGGAGTGCGTTGTCTGTATGGAGGAATCGTGCGCTGTAGTGTTCGTGCCTTGCGGACATCTCTGCTGTTGCGTGGTTTGTTCCGATAGCGTTGGAGAACTGTGTCCGATGTGCCGAGGAACCATCGACAGGAAGATCAGAATGATCCGCTCTTAACACTAAACAAACTATGCACAAACCAATTTAAAAATAAATCCTTTCCGCAATTTTTTCATAAACACACTGTCGCGCAACAAAAAACAATCTTCAATCCGATCGATCGTCTTCAGGCTTCTGCAGCTTTTGTGATATTTGTAAATATGTATGTATATTATGCGGAAATTGTGATGAAAAGTGCCATTAAGTCACAAATTAATTTTATAAATATCGAATTGTTGATTCGACCCTTTCTTAACAACTATAACCGATTTTTTAAAAATAATTGCTCAATTTTCTAAATTTGAAATTAGATCGATGTGATTTTGTTTTTTTTTTTGTTGGTTATTGATGATAATAATTTTAAAATGTACTGCCAAAATTTTAATGATAATGAAAGAAAGGGTTCGAAGAATATTTAAAGTACAAACTCTTCAAAGTATCTTTTTTTTTTGCTCACCGAATCGATAACGTAATGTTCTAATCGACAATCATGTGTTGTGGGTGCGTTTGCACAGTAATTTGAGGGGTGCGGGTGATGATACACCGTTTTGCAATATCATCAGTATTTGTGTCTGTCAATTATGTACTTTTCTTTCACATAATGTATAATAAATTATAATCGGAGATGAAGCTGCTTTGCGCACTAAAAGCAATAAAGTTTGTATTTGAAATCTCAATGTATATTTTGTGGAATTAAAATGTTTCGAAGTGAAATGCGCATTTCATTTGTGCGCACTTCACTTCAAAATATTTAATTCTATGTATATTTCTAAACATATTATTATATTATTATTGTAATCTACAATTGAAATAAATATTTTTTCCTATATGAGCATATTTATTTTTTTAATACATTTTATAAAATCAATATAACTACCCGAAAGTATTTTTTATTATCTAGATATGACGACTTTTTACAGAGATGTGCCAATGTCAAACGAATTTTATAGTATGTATTATCTTACGGCCAATATAATAGTGTAATAAGAATGTTTTAGTGAGTCATACTAAAGCTGATAATATTGGAGCGTGTATATGAATAGACTAGAGTACACGCATACGCACCGCACGCACACACTCTCATTACACTATTATATTGAATACGGCCGTTGGTCATCGACGACATTGTGATTAATCGAGCTTTATATTGGCTGGGACAAAAGATCCGCTACCATTTTGATTGTGCACTGTCTTGGTTATGTGACGCTTAGATAATTTTAATCAGATGCTTCATTTTTTTAAAAAGGATAAATATACGCCAAAAGAAAGTGACAATATTTATTAAAAATAATCGTTCCAATATTGCCGATACACCACACAATGCAGGCGAAACTAATCTAAACGTCGCATAACCAAGATGATAGCGGGACTTTTTTATTTATATTGCCCTATTGCACTCAATGGGAAAAAGGATATAGTGATAGGTATAATACTATAATATTCGTTTGATTTTGGCACATCTTTGGCTTTATATGATTTTCTATTGGTTTTTCGCGGATTATCACGGCCGTATTCAATATAATAGTGTCAAGCTCTTGTCGGCCAGCTCTATTCGTATACGCACCAATACTATCAGCTCTAACACACTCTTATTAATCGATCGAGTCACGTATTTCAAAATAATATAACACCACGTTCATTTTAATCTCAAATTTATTGCTCAGATTGGGCAGAAGAAATGGAAAACTAGTCGAGTGTTGCCATTATTCAAATATATATGTATGAACAGGATATCGCTCACACAATATAACTGAATATTTATAGAGTTGGCCATACAGTCGTTTCAATCCAGTCGATATATGAACTCACTTTCGCGTACACAGCAGGAGCGATCGTCCCGCATGAGATCCCGAAGGAAGTTACTCCGACAACGCGATAAGCACAGGATAAAGTCTTATTCCTAACAACAAGAGGACTTCCGCTATCACCCTGTAAATAATAACGAGTTTATATATCGCAGAAGTGGAAACTTCAAAGGATACTTACTTGACAAGTGTCCTTCCCTCCAAAAGTATCGCCTGCACAGAGCAAATCTTTCGTTATCCCGTTGGGAAGTTTCCTGGATTCGGGATAGTGTTTAGAGCATTCAGTGTAATTGAACAAACTCAAACCAACCTTTTGCAAATAGTCAGACTGTTCACCGGCTGTAAATTTTAACATTATGTATTAATTTTGTATTGAAATGTGTATTTAAAACTTGCCAAAAGCAGTGCGTCCCCATCCAGCGGCCATAATGTTGTCAAATTCGCCGATTTCTTGGTTTTGCCATAGACAAGCTGGACGTACAAACTCTGTAATTCTATAAATATTAATGTATTTTTAATTGTAGTGTAATATTGTAGTATTTTTAGGTTAATTTACTTGGCTTTCGATGATAATCTGAGCAATGCAATGTCGTGGTACTTTTGCGGGAACTTTGTCAATGGATGTTTGATTATTTGGGCAATTTGTATATCTTGCACATTATTATCATCGTAATCCTCCTTCAAGTTGTGCTCTCCCAATCGCACTATAGTTGGTTGTGGACTAGAATTAAATAAATACAGTTTAGCTAAATAATAATTATAAATGAATAAATCCTCACCTAAAAGACGAATCTCCAATGGATCCTGTGCAATGTGCTGCTGTCAGTACAAAGTCTTCACTTATTAAACTTCCTCCACATTGCCATTCAATTATAGATTTATTATCTAATTTATGCCATCCTAATTCCGCCTGAATTATAGTTTAATTAATATTATAAGCTAAACAGTTTGCAGCGAACTGTCAACAAGTGGAAATATGTATATAAATTTGAGAGTGAAGTACGCGCGCATGAGAGTTTCATATCAATACCGCCGATATATTAGCAGGCCATACAACCGAATGTATACATATCAAGATAGCGGACCAAGCAGGTGAGTTTGACTGAGGCAACCAACACTGTAAACAAATGCAAAACGTTGTTTTTTTAAACATAATCCGAGTATGTGTTCGTTATTCGATCATTTAATATTTTATTGAAAAACAATGGCCAGTTATAAATAAATCATGTAATAAAGATTTATATAACCCTTCGATAATCAAGGACTTTTAATAAGTTTGCAGTTAAATATTCAACAAATTATTTTATAATATTATGATGCTTTTATTATTTTAAATCAGTGGTTTTAATTTTATTAATTTATAGCTGTTATAACATTAATATAGTTTTTTTGATTCAATATAATAGTGTAATGAGAGTGTGTGCGTGCGGAGCGTATCTGTGTTCAGCAATACTACCAAGCTCTAGTCTATTCGTACATACACGACTCACCAAGAAACATTCATTACACAATTATATTGAATACGGCTCTTTAACGATTAGTGTTGTCTCACTCAGACTCTCAGTATTTGGTCCGCCATCTTGATATTTATACATCCAGTTGTATGACCTACCAATATACCGGTGATATCGTTCATACATAATAATATATTATATTTCCACCAGTTGACAGAAAAGGTTATTGTTTTTTTTTAATCCGATCAGGATTTGAATTGAATCATAATATTTATTCATATACAGGGTGTACTTATAACTAATTGGGAATATTTTAAGGGGTGGTAGGGCAAATATAAGCGTTTTTTTTTTAATTTTAAATATTAATTACGTATAACAGACACAATACACACGCAAGCAGTCACTACTGAATACTAAACAGAAACGGTTAATTCCAATATATTAGCTCAAACTCGATTCCAAAAGCACTGTAGCGGCTACTGAACAGCACATTTATACATGCAGCTGGCCGCTAACAAACTACCGCGAACAGCTTCCCGCTCCCGCTTGTGACAACGGTCTCTTTTGTTTCGGCACTCGGACGAAATGGTCGCCACACGCGACTCTCCTTTGTATACTTAACATTAAATAAAACACACTGGCCAGTGACTCCATCATTTATTTCTCAACACTCATCGGACCAACAATTATGGGGCAACTACCCGGTCCCATAGCACTATTAATCTTATGGGGAACGGGTAGTTGCCCCCATGATTGTGGGTCCGGTGTATCAGTGCAGGAGTGAGTGTTGAAATGAAAGATGAGAGACTGGCCAGTGTGTGTTTATTTTGGAGGTTAACTATGCAAATCAGGAGCGCCTGACAACGACATGCTCCCCCGTCCGAGGCTCGTGACACCAGTGACAAGTGGAAGGACGCGGGATGGTAGCTGTTCGCGGTAACTGGTAGCGGCCAGCTGAAAGTGCATAAATACATATCTGCGTTGTCCAGATGGCGCTACAATCTTTTTAATTGTTAAATATTAAATATATTTTTCACTTATTATAGCGATATTCTACCACCACCTAAAATATTCCCATCAGTTAATTCAAGTACACCCTGTATAAATATTTACCATATGTGGAAATTCGCCAGGTCGTGCTCGTATTCCACCCACTATGCCGTATATTGGAGGCAATTCAACGCAATCACTGTATTCTTTACATTCTGAAATCAATATCCAGTTTGTATTTATGCAACATTAATATTTTAACAACTCACTTTCTTCGCTGATTCTTTTGCCGGGGATTCTTGTTATTAATGGTGTTTTTTTTACCGGTTCTATCGTCTGTTCGTTATTATTATCTTCGGTACAGCAGAATATCAACCTGTCCTCTACAATTCACATTGAATATAATATTAAATGTTTATTCTGAAGTTCTATACGCCATACTTAAATCTTCGGTATTGTCCGGCCTTGCTAAACACCACACGTGTACAGTAAAATGATTATAAAGTTGATTTTAAACTCCATTTTAAACAGCGAGACGGTATTTCGGCGTCCACGGTCGTAAGAAGACTGGACTGGAAACATTATGTATTGGAAGGTTAACAACCTTTTGGGATTTGAATAAAAATAAATTAATTAACATACATACAATTTGCTGGTTTATGATGAATATTGAATGATATTAAAACAATATTTTATTTTAGTTAACTTGTAAAAGTGTATGTAGAAAAACCTGTTTTTATAAATATCAGAAAGGATGCGACATTGAACTCTGTTGTAATATTTTATCAATACATATTTATAAATAAATGAAGAAATCCCCAACGGTTAATGCGAAAATAATTTATACATAATAAAAACCTGTTTGTGTCAGATAACAAAAGTTGTTTGTCAATATGGCGTAAAATCATGTAAACATATTATTAAATTGAGAGATTGGATGGAATAAGATAATCTGATACCACCGATGGATTAGCAGGCCGTACATCTGTAATAATAAATCAAGACGATGGACCAAATCGAGACAACACTAATTGTAACTCATCTATTTGGTCCGTCATCTTGATATTTATACATCCAGTTCTACGTCCTGCTAATATGTCGGCGGTATAGAATTATTACATGTTGACAATCTGTTCCATTTAAATATTATAAATTCAGGGCCATATTCAATATAATAATTTAATGAGAGTGTGTGCGTGCGGTGCGTATGCGTGTACACCGATACTAAATTACGAACCAAATCACTTTGAATTTAAAATGCCATAGTGTATGTATACGTTTTACTGTGTGTCTGTATTGTTGTGAAATTATAAGAGAGCTCACAATAGAGACACACTCGTCTACTTGGACCGCCATCTTGATATTTTTATAACCAGTTGTATGTATGGCTTGCTAATTTGTATGTGGGTGGTATCGGAAAATTCAGGTAAATACCCATAACAGAATATGTAAGAAATGTTTTTAAGTATTTTGCGCTATACTACATAACGATTCATATTAAAATAATAGCGTAGCGTCAACGACACAATACTGTCTTAGTGTATTCAATTTATTTTTATTAATGAAAGCCTAATAAAAAATTTTCGCTGTAATTCTCCTATAAAATCAATCAAATGAAATTCAATTTAGTCTGTTTACTTTATGTAAACATCTTGACATATCCAATATTATTCCAATATATAAAATTTATTGGAAAAGTCGTCCCAGGCCCCAAAACGTATGGGGCCTGGGACGACGGCCCCCTATTTGGGCCGGCCCTCTCTACAAACATCGTAAATGATATTTAATGAATGCATATCGATTTTTTTAAATGACACTTGCACTTGTCATATAAACGCGCGGGCGAGAATGTTGCCAGGATCAAAATATTGTAATGTGGAAATTATAAATTGACCGATGGACGCGTTTTAGTATTAGATGAAGAATATATTAATACACATGTAATTAGATTATTGATTGAACAAAAATATTTCAGTCCTTGTTGCATTCGCGACCTAATTCCAAATTCAAACACTATTCACAAAACACAAACTAAATAACTAAACTGGGAAAACTGTCAAAATAAAAATACAAAAATGTGTGAAAAAAATATTTATTTATTTTATAAATATGTATTTATGCAGTCGGCCAGACGATTGATTCAATCCAATCAATATAAGAACTAACCCTGATAAACTCCAGGCACATTTATCCCGCAGCCTTTGAAGGAACTGCGATGCGAAATCAAATTTAGTTTTGTTCGGTCTTGCTAACACAGATGTATACAGGAAAATAGTGAAATAAATAATTATTTTAAACTCCATCTTATACTACTTCAACCAAAGAGCGTTGAAAAGAGACTGTTGCTTATAAATGAATTCGAAAATAATTGATTATCGTGGGAATTTCCATAAAATTATACAACATTAGCATTTATTGACCTGCAGTTTGTTTAGTCTGTATATATAAATGTCGAATTTAAATATGGAACAATTAAATGTAACGCGTATTGTTTCTTAAGATGGCCACACAATGTCTTCAATCCATTCAATGTATGAGCTGACTCTAGCATATACTGCGGGTGTACTTGTGCCGCAGGATTTACCAAAAGAAGTCACCCCCACAAGGCGATAAGCACATGATAATATTTTATTCTTAACAACCAGAGGACCTCCACTGTCACCCTGTAAATAATAAACAATTGTCAATGGAGACCTTTATACATGACGTGTTTTTAGTTGAACTTCAAATATTTTAAGAAATTGATAAGCATACTACATGACACCATTAATGGTCCAAGTCTGCTAGTTGGATTTTTAATTATTATAATTATAAATCAAACTGTGTAATTAGCCAGTGTCTTTTATTTACATGAAGTAAACAATAGGGCGGACTTCGCAAGAGTTGAAATGTTAGTAGCGATGTGTTTACGACCAGCTAGACTTAAATCGTACGTATAATATCGTAAGTGCAAAAAAAATCTTTGTGCTCTTAAGTCTTTATGGAACTGACCCAAATATTGTATATATGAAATGTATGAAACCACAAAAAATATTGCTTAAATGGGACTCTTTCGAAATAGTAAATTGGTCCTATTTGACCGGGTACTGAACAGCACATTTATACATGCAGCTGGCCGCTAACAGTGGACCGCGAACAGCTCCCCGTTCCCGATTCGTCACAACGCTCTTTTCCTGGTGGGCGCTCGTGTGCTCCAATATTGTATACATAACCTCAATAAACTCACTGGCCAGTGACTCCATCTATTATTTCTCAACACTCACTACTGCACTGATACATCGGACCAACAATCATGGGGCAACTGCTCTGTCACATTTCATGTCTATGTCAATAGAAGGTATTTAATCGTAAATTGTTATATTTTATAGCGCTATTGGACAGCGCAGATATGTATTTATGCACTTCCAGCCGGCCGCTAACAGCTGCCGCGAACAGCTTAGCTCTCACCAGAACTAAACGGTCTCTTGTGTCACGACCCTCGGACGAGAATGGTCGCCACGCGCGACCCTCATTTGTATACATAACCTCACTGGCCAGTGACTCCATCTTTCATTTCTCTACACACTCCTGCACTGATACATCGGACCAACATCCATGGGGGCAACTACCTGTACCCATAATTTTATAAATAGTAATTAACTCGGGTAACACGTGACAGTGTTACCAGATTAAATATGTGGCTCAGTTCCATAAAGACTTAAGAGCACACAGACTTTAGTATCAGTGATGATAATGCAACACTTGTCAGTATTAACGAGCACTGTGATTAATGTATATATGTTAGCAATCATCACAGTCTTGAACAATAGTCCCAATCATAGTTGTGCATAAATTGGGCGAAAAAGAATTAAACTCTTGACAAAATATGTCATGTCAATATGACAGAGCGTCACCACCGATATTGTAGAAGGCCTGACAAGTGATCAGGACGGAGTCCGGAACATATGAGTTTGACAAAGCTGTTGGCTTCCCTTCTGGACAAATCATCTCAATCAGACTGAATATTTATACATCCAGTTGTGAGGCATTCATATGCGGAAAAGGTATATTGTTTTTCGCCCAGTTTTTGCACAGAGATGGGTCCAACAGTATTATAATTACAGCCTAATAGACTCGTTTTATCATAGCATAATGTCTATTTTCCCGTCCGCGCATCCGCCACTAAAGAGATAGTTGTGTGGCCTTAATTAATGCGGTGCTGATCAAATCCTTTGATGCATGTTTACAGTTGATTTAAGTCGATTAATAAATATCGTAAATAATTACCTGGCAAGTATCCTTTCCACCATTGGCATCCCCTGCACAGAGCAACTCTTTCGTTATCCCATTGGGAAGTTTTTTGGATTCGGGATAGTGTTTAGAGCATTCAGTGTAATTAAACAAACTCAAGCTAACTTCTAGCAAAGTGTCAGACACTTCGCTGCCTGCAAAATCCAATTATTATGTATTAATTATTGAAATATAGATTTTAAAACTTGCCAAAGGCAGTGCGTCCCCATCCCGTGGCGATAAGAGTTTCATCTTCATCAATTTGCGGGTGTTGCCATAGACAAACAGGGCGTACAAACGTTGTAATTCTATAAATATTAATGTATTTTTAATTGTAGTGTAATACTGTAGTATTTTTAGGCTAGTTTACTTGGCTTTTGATGATAATCTGAGCAATGCAATGTCGTGGTACTTTTGCGGGAACTTTGTCAATGGATGTTTGATTATTTGGGCAATTTGTATATCTTGCACATTATTATCATCGTAATCCTCCTTCAAGTTGTGCTCTCCCAATCGCACTATAGTTGGTTGTGGACTAGAATTATATAAATACAGTTTACCTAAATAATAATTATAAATGAATAAATCCTCACCTAAAAGACGAATCTCTAATGGATCCCGTACAATGTGCTGCTGTCAGTACAAAGTCTTCGCTTATTAAACTTCCTCCGCATTGCCATTCGATTACATATTTATTATCTAATTTATGCCATCCCAATTCCGCCTGAATTATAATTTAATATAAATAATATGTGATTATTATAGGTATTTACTATTTACCATGTGTGGAAATTCACCAACGTCGGCGTCGACTCCGCCAACAACGGCAATATGAAAACTTGTATCTGGGCTACAACTATTGTATTCTCTGCATTCTTTCATAAAAAAATATGGATTTTAAACAATAAAATAGATGATAAATATTCTAATTCAATAGTGGTTGAAATAAAAACCATTTTGTCAATAAAGATAAAATCTAGTATGCGTTTATGTGAAGATATGAGCTTCAATGTACAGAAATAGGCGGTCAAAATAGTTCAAATTGCCCTTTAAGACGTGAAAAAGCCGTGATTGGTCATATTATATCGATAGTCAAGAGACAAATTGCTGAAAACTTAGTGGTTTCTTAACAATAATCAAGATTGCATTCCACTAACTTATACTTGGTTACACGGAGTTAGTTTATAACTTGATAGTGAACAACTCAAAATGTGTAACCACTGCATTAGCATTTACTCAAATACTGTCTGTGCCTGAACAATATGATATTAATATTTATTTTACATCAATACAAACTATCTGGTAGATATGAACGTGTCTTTATAATCGATTGTTCACACCAAAAGACTACAGTATTATATTATGTTGTTGCGATATTACCAATCGCAATCGTTTGCGGTAAATTAGTTCGACTCCGCGCGTGTCTTAAGTCTGAATTTTGCTCTACAAATAATGCACTTTTCAAAATTATAATTGTAATATTTTCATGCAAGTGGCAACACTGTCACTTATGTTTATTCCGATTTTAAAAAATAGCACAACGTGTTATAACTGTGAAAACTTGGGGAAAATTACGCTGAAAACATGCGATTTGTGAAAATAATAAATTATACACAATTATAAACTGATCTAAATTCCGGGATCCAACAAATCATTGTCAGTAATATACTGAGAAAAATAGTGGAAAATTTCATGAAAAGAGTCTTAATCGGAATATGTCTTTTACCAATTATATTCTTATACCAACTTTTTTCACTGATCCTTTCCTTGAAGAGTTTCTCCAAAGGTGCTTTAGGAATCGGTTCATTTATCGGATTACTATCATCATCTTCAGAACAGCAGAATATTAAGCGTTCGCCTACGAATCAAACAATTAATCCAACACTGTTTTGTGGTAAAATAAATTGTTAAAATACATACGTAAGTCTTCTGTTTGGTCCGGTGTACAAAATGCATTAGATATCGTAAAAAAACAGATGATTATTTTAAGCATCATTTAAAATAGTAATGATTCTTCGACGGCTGCCACAAAAAGTCTGACGAATATCGTCAAACTAATATTTTATCCAAACAAGTTTGTCATTAGTATTTACTTCCGCAAAAATATACTTACATAGTGATGATAAATTTAAAATTGAATTATTATTAAAAACATTACAAGGAAAACCTGTTTATATCTAAAAAAAAAAGACACCTACTTGTATGCATTATACAGGATATCATGTCGATTTGGTTTAATTTAAAAAAAATTGAGTTTTTTTTTATAAAAGTGTTGCCATATTTCAAGCCATTCACTATTTAGAGATGCTTTTGTGTGTATTTGAGCATGTTTTTACTTTTTGTGTAACGATTTTAACAATTCGATGGGTCATGGGGGATTTGAAAGTATTTTTATTTATTTATTTTTGATATTTATACTGATGGCAACATTTTGCAAAAACGTCAAGTTTCAAACAACTTTGACTATTGTGTCATGCAAACTTGGAATTATAATCCTAGAAGCAAACAAGCACTCGATGATTTTGTACAAAAATGCAGCCAAATCGATCAAGAAGATAACATATGGAAAAAAATTAGCGAAAATAATGTTGAACCAATAGGTTAGTTTTTTTTACCAAACGTAGTAGAAGTACATTTCAAAAATCTGAGTGTACAGTTTCAGAGGATGTTCAGCAAAATTCCTGTGATGATAAAATCAGTCCGATGGAAGTGATCCTTTCACAAGCTAATAACATTGTCGAAGAGAATAAATATGAAGACATTATTGAGATAATTCTGGAGACTTTCAAAAACCACCAGTCTGAAAACACACTGTTTTTGGAAGAAATTCTAAAAAGGGAAGATTTTCCACTGAAGAAATTCTAAAAAGGGAAGATTATCCACTCGTACTAAATAAAATTGGACAAACTCTCAATATGAAAATTTACTTTGAGAACATTTGCTCGGCTTATTTAGAGCTGGATTTATCAACAATTGATAAAACTTACAAGTCGTTCTGTTTGTATTTCATTCTTTCGGCTATAAAGGTGTCCAAATATTCACGAGGGATGGATAACAGTCTCTCGGTATGTATTGAAAGATTTCCCCAAGCCTCAATTAAACACATTCTGGTCCCTTTGATGAATGATTCAAAGCAATCTCCATTCCTAAATGTGTCTAAATTGAAGTCTGACTTGAAAAACGACCTGCTGACTTACTTTTTAATTAATGCAGATCAACCGGGTCCGGAATGGGTTCTGCAGACTATTTTCAATCTATTTAAAACGGTTAATGCTAAGGATTTTATCACTGATATTGTGAATTATCTGTTCATATCTTCTCAAATGCATAATCGGAGTATTCACTTTGGTAAGCTGATGCATTTAATATGCCAAAAGCTGGTGCAGCTCGAATCCAGTCTCGACAACGGAGTGGATTTGAAGGATCAAATGCGAGTGATTTTACATAATAATGAGACTTCTTTTAAAAATGTATGTGTTAATTTATTACAAATATAAAAATTTAAAAAAAATTGTATCATTCTTAAAATTCAATCAATATTTTTATTGTTTGATAATCCTGCTCCAATAAATAAATTGATTTGATCAATTATTACGACTGGAAGATCGGGAATAATATTAATAAAATCCCGATTGATTGTCTTGATCCAGGTTTACTCTAATATCCTGTATTGTAAAGTAAATACTGATTATTAAGTCGATGACCTGTGTAACAAGTAATAGTTAAGATCACCGACAGACAATTAATTAACACGTTGTTGTGTATAAAAACCATAATTTTTAAAAGAAAACCTTCCTTAAAATTTAATAAACAAATGAATTTCTATTTAATACTCAAACGTATTAATTCAATTGTTTCAAATAGATTATTAATAAAATTGATTAACACAGATTAGCACTTTTTCTGATAAAATAAATAAACTCGACGAATATGCTTTCTGAATAAATATTTAATTTAATGTAAGTTGGGCAGAGCCGTTCTGTCTGTAACCTATGCATGTAATTGTAATAATTAGATAGATTACTGACGGTACATTATTCTGCCACCAATTCTAACCAGTAATGTCTACATTTTGAAATTTACTCTACAAGTAGTACACATTCGCCTGCGGTATCCACTTAAAATTTAGTATTATTTTTTTTTTTGGAAATTATCACCCGTAATCAATATAATAGTGTAATGAGCGTGTGTTAGTGCTGATAGTATTGGTGCGTATATGAATAGAACTCGTAGTATTGGTATACACACCACACACTCTTATTATTGAATACAATCGTTAATGATTTATGATAAGAGCCGCCTTGTGGCCCAGTGGTTAGTGTAACGGATTCGTGAGTGAAGACTCCCGGGTTCGATTCACGGCACCGGAGTCACTTGGTAGATCTAGCTTAGCAAACTAGATCTTAAGTACTCATTGCTGTGTGGTGGCCTGGGAAACCATCTCTACTATATTCTCCCGTAAAGGCCAAGGTGGCCTGGACAACCCCTTATAAAAGGGACTCCCGCCAATAGGGAAGGCGTCACGGTATTTATTTATTACTGAGTCTGGGAAACTTATATATCGTGACGCTTACACAATTTTGTTATAAAACAATAAATATTGTAATTCATATAGTAGAGGTGGTTTCCCAGGCCAAGATGCTGGTGCGGGAAGCCTTGGTTCATCACTCAACTGGAGTGCTTGTGATGATGATGATGGTTTCCCAGGCCAGTAATGAGTCCTTCAGATCTACCGAGTGACACCAGTGGACACTTACGAATCCTCACTACGAATTACACTAACCACAAGGCAGCTCTATTTAAGATGTGGCACAAAAAATGTTTCTAATAGACTTGTCATTTATTTCTTAATAAATATACAATACTTATATGTACATTAATATTTACACGGATGACTTGAGGTGTAATTTTATTGGCGGCAGTGTTTTAACTTGTGGTTGTTTAGTCCTTGTTGAGTAACGTATTGAATGCCGCATATTTCACAATACAACTGAGAAGCCTTCTGATGATACGACTGAATGTGAGACTGGAGTTGGTGTACGCTCTCAAACTTCTTAATGCACTGCTCACACTGAAATCTTTAATAATACATTTAATAAATGCAATGTCACATATATTAATATAAAGTACCTAAAGTCTTTGTGCTTCGACGATCTCTGGAGATGTCTGTTGAGACTGCCCTTTGTTTTGAACGAGACATTGCATTCGACGCAACAATGTTCATTAGGCGTATTGTCCTTTTTCGCATTGTGCGTATACCTGATGTGCCAGTTTAAAATGTCTTTGGAATTAAAATTCTTGCTGCAAATCGTGCAGAGATACGTTTTTATCTGCGTATGCGAGCTGAAATAATAATTATTACGTTATAAAAGAGACTTGTGGTTGTGTAGTTGATATTTAAATACTATTTGTGTCGTTTGAGTATATCCTTTGTGGCGTAGACTTTCCCGCATTCCTGGCATTTGTGTTTTACCTTTTGTTTGTGTATTTGCATGTGCGTATCCAATGCAGTCTTCTTCCTGCGCGTTAACATAAACAGATTAATCAGTCATTTCTCATGAGCGGTGAATTTCTCACCTGTAAGTACGAGGGCATAAGTCGCATGGATAAGTAAATTTGGCATGCCATTTTAAATGATCGTGCAGACGGGTTCTATTGTTGGTTCTGTAATTGCAAAGAGGACAGACGAGTCGCGTCGAATGATACAATGCATGGACTCGCACGGAGTTTTGTGTCGGGAATCTAGATTTGCACAACCAACACTCGAAATCCCCCTTTGCCTGAAATATATTTCAATTGGTCATAACCAAATCATTATAAACATTTAACAGTCGAATCAGTTTCTCATTTTTAACCTTGTCGTGTCGCTTCATGTGATTTTCTAATTGTACGGTATATTCAAAGGTCAATGCGCAATCATCACATTTGTGACGAGCCCGGATGTATTTTTCACTCTTCCGCTTCTCCTCCATCTCTTGAATCTGTTCTTCTTTAGGTAATGTTATCTCAGTCACTTTCTTTAGCATTTCGGTGACTTTATCCTCGTTATCTTGACTGTAATCACAGGAGCCGTCGTTGTCCTCGCTTCCCGTCTCTTCATCTTCTATCTCAGTGTTTGGCTTTTCTAGATTATCGTTCAAAAGGGGAATGTCATGATCTAATTCGAGACATTCCTCCTTTATATTCATACCTTCACTGAATCTGGAATTTGAGTCCTCATTTATCTGCTTATCGTCACAATCCATCTCCAGTTTTATGTCCACACATTCTAACTTGACTTTCGGTGGGTAGTTTTGAACGAATGCTGAAAGAGGATCATCGGAATCGTCAGATTCTTTTTCCTCTTTTACTTTCAATTCTCCATAAACTACATCCTCGTCTATCTGTTCTTCTTCAGATTCTATTTCGACCTTTATGTTCACACATTCTAGCTTGACTTTTGGTGGGTTATTTTGAGCAAATGTTGAAAGTAGATCATTAGAATCTTCATGTTCCTCGTTGACTCCAGATGTGGATTGTTCATGGAATTGAGCATTTTGGTTGATAGTGGATCTTTGTTGAAATAAAAGATTGGCATTAATCTGAAATTTTAATGTATTGATCTGTAATAATAATGATATACATGAAATAATTATTTATGTACCTGTTTTTCGTGGGTTTGTTTAGCAAGAAACGAATGAGACTGTTTGCAAACATTCCAAAATACATATATGCTTGTGAATGTATGTGAACATTTACAACAAAGCCTGATGATTTCATTGTCCTAGAATGCCATCATAATGATTAATTAGCTTTAGTGATAGTTATATCTGTTTATGCTGTATGTTTTGTCTACTAATCAGTACTAAGAGAACTTAGACATTAAAACAATTATTTTATTTTAAAATAACTTGAATATAAGTAAATAAGTTTGAGATTTGTGAGTCTTGTTTATAATTCACAACACTCAATATATAGTGAATACCTTTTTATCGTTTATCAAACATTTGTAGACTTGATTGGTTTTCAAATCGTTAATCGGTGTCACTTTGGTTTCAAAATCCAAACACGCCACGCAAATATCCTCACTTTTAACAACACTCATCTCAATTCTCAACGAATGCAATTTAATTGTATTTTACCTTGACAGTTGCCCATAGACAAGCGCCTTCGAAGATCTGTCATAATATTCTAGATGAAGCATCCTGGAGTTTCTTTTGTGGGAAATTACCTCTGGAGTATTTTATATTCGGATATATCCGGGTCCTAACCTAACGAACACTCAAAATCACCGTTCGTCTAGAAGGTCACCTATTTCTTGGGAGAAACGGGCTGTTTCAATTTGATGTATGGTGATGGAAATATATTTTCATGTTAATCATCATGTAAGTATCAGATCATTCAAATAGAATAATAAAGTAATTATTGCCTTTATACTTATGTATGTAAATATTTGCTTTATTATCAAGGCATAATACATTCTGTTAAAAGTATGGCAATACTGAAACTGTCACTACAATCTGACGTTAAAATAACATAGGAGTAATGAACTCTAAAATTGAAGTTACGAAACTGGAATCGACAGATGAAGGTAGAGATATAGAGAAAAAGGACTCTATTGAGATTACACATATTAAATTAGAGGTGGAAGATGAAGATAGAAATATAAACGGGGACTCTGTTGACATCCAGGATATTAAACTAGAATACGAAGATTTAGAAGACAACCATTTATACGATGACTCTATTGATATTGAAGATATTATATTAAAGTCTGAGGATTCTTGTGATGAAGACACAAGTAACAATGCTTTCAGTATAATATATTTAAAAGAATTTAACGAGGATAAGAAAGATCATTGTGCTTCCAACACTAAAACTACTTTACAAAAATCTAAGCCTTCAAAAATAAAACCATACGGTTGTGATCAGTGTGATTATAAATGTAGAGATAAATTTTTTTTAGATCGTCACGTAAGGACACACACCAGAGAAAAATCATTCACTTGTAATCAGTGTGATTATAAGTGTAGAGATAAAGGCAACCTAAATCTTCACATTACAAGGACACACATTAGAGAAAAACCATTCAGCTGTGATCAGTGTGATTATAAGTGTACACAGAAAAACATTCTAAATCGTCATATAATGACTCACACTGGAGAAAAACCATTCAGCTGTAATCAGTGTGATTATAAATGTACACAGAAAGGCAACCTAATATATCACATAAAGACACATACTGGAGAAAAACCATTTAGCTGTAATCAGTGTGATTATAAGTGTACTGTTAAAAGTGGCCTAAATCGTCACATGAGGATACACACTGGAGAAAAACCATTCAGTTGTGTTCAGTGTGATTATAAATGTAAAGATAAATACCACCTAATATCTCACATAAGGACACACACCGGAGAAAAACCATTCAGCTGTAATCAGTGTGATTATAAGTGCATACATAAAAGCAGCCTAACATCTCACATAAGGACACACACCGGAGAAAAACCATACAGCTGTTATTATTGTGATTATAAGTGTAAACAGAAAAGCGTTCTAAATCATCACATGTGGACACACGCTGGAGAAAAACCATTCAGCTGTAATCAGTGTGATTATAAATGTACACAGAAAAACAGACTAAAATATCATATAATGACACACACTGGAGAAATACTATTTAGCTGTGATCAGTGTGATTATAACTGTAGAGATAAAGGCAACCTAAATCTTCACATAAGGACACACACTACAATAAAACCGTTCAGCTGTGATCAGTGTGATTATAAGTGCATACATAAAAGCAGCCTAATATTTCATATACGGACACACACTGCAATAAAACCGTTCAGCTGTGATCAGTGTAATTATAAGAGCACACAGAAGAAATACCTAATATCTCACATAAGGACACACACTGGAGAAAAACCATTCAGCTGTGATTATTGTGATTACAAGTGTAGAGAGAAAAGCAGCCTAATATCTCACATAAGGACACACACTGCAATAAAACCATTCAGTTGTGATCAGTGTGATTATAAGTGCCGACAGGAAGGCAGTCTAAATCTTCACATAATGAAACATACCGGAGAAAAACCATACAGCTGTAATCAGTGTGATTATAAGTGTAGAGTGAAAAGCAGCCTAATATCTCACAGAATGACACACACTGGTGAAAAACCCTTTTCTTGTGATCAGTGTGATTATAATTGTACACAGAAAAAGTATCTTATCTCCCACATAAGGACACACACAAAAAAAAATACAATAGTTATGGTAAATTAGAGCTAATGGCTATGAATAAATGTACACAATTTGTTTCAATAAATATCATAATATCCAAATTGTCATATTATTAATTTATTCAGTACTATTTCTATGATCGTTACTATCATGCAAACAAATCTGAGTGAGACAATTGGTGTTGCCTCTATCAAACTCATCTGTTTGGTCTGCCATCTTGTTATTTATCATCCACTTCTCCGGCCGTATACCCCAAATTATAAAAACCTGATTTAAATTATTTACTATTTTTAGTGCTATGGTATTCAATTCAAAGTATTGTCATTTAAAATGTTTTCTTCATAATATCACATCATTCTTCTCATAATTCCCTTTTTCATTTTTAATGTTATCACATTTCTGATTGTCAATATCTCATTTATATTTGTAAATATGCCGATTTAGGTTATTCTAAAACACTGAATTAAGTTAGTAAGCTTTAATTGTGTATGATTTATTTATTAGGAGCATTTAAATTTACTTATAACACTCTTTTTACAATTACACATTTAGAGATGTTATACAAATTATGATTAAAAACAATGCCTTTATCATTATTATAGTAAAATCTCAAATTACAGCGAAAATTGTACTAAAAAATACTAATGTATACATCCAAACATTGGTCGTTCATCTTCCATATATAACATAATTACTATCAATTTCGAGTAAATACCTATAAAAATTTGGGATAGTTGTCTATTGTATCCATTATTATTATTTACTTAAATCATTTATATAGTAACAATCAAAATCAACATACCGATGCTCACATTTTATACTTGCGAGGTACTTATAATTATGGCATAATACATTTTAATATTAAAGTTCTCAGATAAATAAAAAAAATTTGAAGGGAATAACGCAATAAGTTCACCAAAATTACTTTCAATATAAAGTCATCTAAATGAAAGACAACATCTATAACATAATAACACATAACACAATAAACAGGGCATACAACTGCATGTATAAATATCAAGACGGTGGAGTAAGCAGATGAGTTTGACTGTAATAAAGGTGATTAACAGTATTTAAACAGCAGTAATGAAGAGCGATGTACATTTCTATCGAGAATTCACACAAACTGACATTATGTCATCTTGATATTTATACATCCAGTTGTAATAATATTAATAAAATCCCGATCGATCGTCTTGATCCAGGTTTACTCTGATTTCCTGTATTGTAAGGTAAATACTGATTATTAATTCGGTGACCTGTGTAACTAATAATAGTTAAGATCACCGACAGACAATTAATTAAAACATTGTTGTGAAAAAAAAGACCCTCGGTGCGTATATAAATAAATATTTCCGATGCTCACCTGAAACTTATCTACTTTTAAACACTTGTAAATGTAGTGGAAAGTATATAGTTATTTTAAACATCATATTAATGACTGTGATGACGATGATTTGCAGGTACATTCATGTTTAAATATGAAATTGCTTAGCGAAAAATATGAATGTATGGACATATTGCATTATTCCCGTGTGCGCTAAATTCACCCATATAGTTTTTACCAATTATTTTGGAAAATAATAACTATTTGAAAAAACAATTGGGCCAAAAAATAGCATCATTAACTCATTGCGTTATTCCCGTCTACCGTAAACTCTTAACTCATGCAAAGAAATCAAAATTAAATATAAAAATATGATTCATTGATAGATCAGATTCTCGGCACGGAAGATATTTGCCCACAATTATAAAACAAGAGGTCTGTAGGTCACGAATGTTCTTAATATGATGAATTCATATTAAACCGAGGCAACTGACCCCACAATATTTAATTTGAGAGTTAAAATAAAACTAGTGAATCCATAGTCTACCTTGTCGCCGTTCGTCTCATCGCAAAACAGCTGCACTTTTGATCGATTAATGGCCGAAGTTCTCCTGCATATCAAACAGGAACTTCAATTTGCGAAGGTCCTTCGCCGGCGTGTATCCTCGTATGTTTTTTAAGATTACTCGAATTCTGTAATTAGTGAATATTAAAAAGCATTTCGATGATTGTGTGTATATTAAATCAGGCAACTCACGACAAATTGTTTATCACACGAAGAGCAGTTGTACTTGAGGGGTTTAACGTAGCCTTGATGGACAATTCGTTTGTGCAGGTACAGACCGCTTTTACTGGCGTATTGCGTGCCGCACGTGTCGCAAGACAACCGAGGAACTCTCTTATGCAATGTTTCAATGTGAGACTGGAGCTGGTCTTCGGTCTCATACTTCTTAGTGCACTTCTTACACTGAAATCTTTAATAATACATTGAAACCAATGTCGCATATCGATAAATATTATTAAAGCACCTCAATAGCGATGGATCTTTGTGTACGGACGACTTGATGAGATGGTATCGAAGACCACTTGGCGTCTTGAATGAGACGCTGCATTCAGTACACGGATATTTTTTTGTCTCTGTTGGCGAGCTGAAATTATAATCGAGTGAATAATAAGTTTCACATTGTGTTGTGATATTATTCAGTACCCCGATAGTGAAGGGTCTTTGTGTTTGGATGAATTCTTGAAGTGTTTGTTGAGATGGCGCTCCGTCTTGAATGAAACGTTGCATTCAGCGCAAGAATACATTCTCACATCACTATGCGAGCTGAAAATATGAAATCATATTCATTAATGTGATGTGCCTTTGGGTTGATCTGGTCACTATTAAAAGACTCAAAGGGCTGTATTAAAAAAAATAGTGTGTGTGTGTACGAATAAATTAGAGCTTGGTATTGTATGAATCAAATCACTTTGAATTACTACATATAAAAGGCCTTAGTATATATATAATGTGTGTCTGTATTGTGAGTTCTCTTGTTGGCCGTTAAAGTACGAATTAAATCACTTTGAATTACTACATATAAAAGGCCATAGTGTATATATACTGTGTTTTACTGTGTGTCTGTATTGTGAACTTTAACGGCTAATATGAGAGCTCACAATACAGATACACGGTAAAACAAAGGTATACATACACTATAGCCTTTTATATGTAGTAATTCAAAGTGATTTGGTTCGTACTTTAATATTGATTTACACATACACGCACCGAATGTACATACTTTATTATTATATTGAATACAGCCCTGACTTATAATATTTAAAAGGAACAGATTAAATACAATGTAATAATTCGATACCACCGATATATTAGCAGACCATACAACTAAATGTATAAATATCAAGATGATATTTATTCAGTTGTATGGGATTTTATTAATATTATTCTCAATCTTCCAGTCTTAATAACCGATGGTATCAATTTTTTTCAATTGAGCGAGATTTGAAACCACACGCCTTATTCCCTGAGCTATTACGCTGGTTAAAATTATTTATGAATGTATAAATTAATATACTATTCGTGTTGTTTGAGGCTGTCCTTGGTGGTGTAGGCTTTCCCGCATTGTTCGCATTTGTATTTGTGTTTTATGTGATTTTCCAGCGCCTCGTTCGTCCTGCACATTAAAAACAAACCTAAGTTAAAGTTGTGAATTTAATTTATTAAATAGTTGATATTGGGCACCTGAGTTGTGAGAGATCAATGTGTTTCAACGAATTATTTAGATGCCTGTTAAGACTGGCGTACGACTGGAACGAGATATTGCATTCATCGCATGAATATTTTTTCGTCTCCGTATGCGAGCTAAAATTACAATCATATTATTAGAGAGTGTGCGAGTTGTGTAATTAATATTTATATACTATTCGTGCTGTTTCAGTTTGCTTTTATTGACGAATGTTTTTCCGCATTCTTGACATTTGTGTTCATCTTTCTGCTTGTGTAGTTGCATGTGATATTCCAACGTTTTCTTCTTGCTGCATATTCAATATGAGTGAATTAGTGTTCAGTATGAAATCAGTATTAATTGACTCACCTGAATGTACTACTGCAAAATTTGCAAGTATAAGTGAATCCAGCATGGTGTTCTAAATGATCGCGAAGACGGATTTTACTATTTGTTCTGAAATCGCAAAGATGACAGACGAGTTGAATTGAATGGTAAAATTCATGAAGTCTGATGTACTTTTTCAGTGTGAACCGCAATTTGCACAAGAAACACTCAAAATCGCCACTCTCCTAAAATATAATTAAAGTGTTTCAACAATGAATTGCGTATAAACAGTGTAGGCTTAATAATCTGACACACAAAAGTAATGGAAAACGGAAGATGAATGAGGAGGATCTTGGGTCCTGTTCAGGAGGCACCGGGACTATTTAGAATTAGACGGAACGATGAGATTTACTCATTATATAAGAGCGTGAACGTAGTGCAGTTCATTAGGGCTTTAACATTAGGTTGGGTTAAAGAGCAGGAGGGATAGTATCGGAAATACTATCCAGCAAGCCTGTGGGTAAGAGAAGGCAGGGTAGACTTAGGCTAAGGTGGGTTCAATATAACTCGATAATCCGACAATTGGCAGCCATATTTACTTTATAGATTTCTTAATTTTTTACTGCTGTCTGTAGTTATTGTTATCCCTACTTTAAAAATCCAAAATTGGAATTTGTAAAAGGCGTCAATATAATGTAATATAATAATATGTCAGATTATCAAGACGTCTATGTAGTTTCATTTTTTAACCTTATCGTGTCGCTTCATATGATTTTTCAATTGTGCAGCAAATTGGAAGGGTAAAGCGCAATCATGACATTTATGAAGAGCCTGAATGTATTTCTCGCTTTGCCGCTTCTCCTCGAGTTCCTTAATCTGTTCTTCTTTAGTCAATATTATCTTTGTGACTTTCTTAAACATCTCGGCGACTTTCTGTTGGTCATTGTGTTTATTGACACTGTCTTCTTCAATATTATCCCGATTATCGTCATCAGAATCGTCACAGTCCTCACTTTCGGTCTCTTCCTGCTCACAATCATCATTGAACTCTTCCTTCTTAGTGAATGCTTTATCTGAACTTTCTGGATTGCCTGAGAGTGAATTTTCAAAATCCAACAATTCAATATCTTCCTCCTTCACTCTCAATTCTTCTTTGGGTGAAGGTATTACATGGTCTTCCTCACAATCAACTTCTTGCTTTATATCCACACATTCTATCTTGATTTTTTGTGGGTAGTCTTGAACGTATGCTGAAAGAGGTTCATCTGAATTATCAGATTTTTCTTCTTCCTCTTTGATTGTAGATATTATTTGTTCTTCATCAGAATCAACTTCTTGCTTAATATCCACACATTCTATCTTGACTTTGTTGGTGTAGTTTTGAAGGTATGGCTGAAGAGGATCATTGTAATCCTGGTATTGTCTATCTTCCCCGTTGGCTTTTTCGTGGTTCATGCTATTGAATCAAACGCCTCTATTCATAATAAATATTTTGACAGATCACCACAGACAACGCCGTTTACTGACAATATTGAAAATTATTCATTGACGAATAGTTCCTAATAATCCTATTTGTATATTATAAATATTTGGGTCGGTATTCAATATTGGTCCATTAGCAGAATCATCTTATTAAATTATAAATAAAGGAAAATAATATAGTGTATATAAAAGTATGGCAACAATTGAGCTGTCACTACAACGTGCCATTTATTTTGTCGAAGAATAAACTAAACAAGAATTAATAGAGATAAAAGGGAAATGGACTGTGAAATCAAAGATATTAAAATAGAGGCGGAAAATGAAGACACAAATATACACGAGGACTTTATTGATATCAAATATATTAAACTAGAATTGAAAGATGAAGGCGAAGGTATAAATGAGGACCATATTGATATTGAAGATATTAAATTGGAAGATCCTGGTAGTGAGTCCGAATATTTGGAAGATGAACCTATAAATATTAATGAAGATTTAATCGATATCAAACTAGAATCGGATGTTGAAAACAGAAATATAAACGAAGACTCTATTGATATTGAATATATTCAATTGGAAGATCCTGGTAGTGAAGACAAGAATAGTAAAGATTCTCTTTTTAACAATTTGAACGATGGGAAGAAGTGTGATTTTCAATCCAACACTCGTTTAAAGTGTTTAGAAAAAAATAATGCTACGCCTAAACGATTCAGTTGTGACCAGTGTGATTATAAGTGTAAAGAGAAAAAATATCTTAATCTTCACTTAATGACACACACTGGAGAAAAACCATTCAGCTGTGAACTGTGTGATTATAAGTGTAGAGTGAAAAGCAAGCTAAAATATCACATATTGACACACACTGGAGAAAAACCGATTAGTTGTGATCAGTGTGATTATAAGTGTAGGAAAAAATGCTCCCTGACTCGTCACAAAAGGAGACACACTGGAGAAAAACCATTTAGCTGTGATCAGTGTGATTATAAGGGCATAGACAAAACGATGATAACTATCCACATAAGAAACACACACACTAGAGAAAAACCATTCCACTGTGATTATTGTGATTATAAGTGTAGAGATAAACTCGGCCTAGTTCGTCACATAAGGATACACACTGGAGAAAAACCGTTCAGTTGTGATCAGTGTGATTATAAGTGTAGAACTAAAAGTAAGTTAAATCGTCACATAATGAAACACACCGGAGAAAAACCATACAGTTGCAATCAGTGTGATTACAAATGTAGAGATCAAGGCAAACTTAATATTCACATACGGACACACACCGGAGAAAAACCATTCAGCTGTGATTATTGTGATTATAAGTTTATCCAGAAAAATCATAAAGATCGTCACATAAAAAGGATACACACGAGTAAAAAATAATAATTATAATCATGTTTGTGTTAATTCTAATAAATTTTCATAGCCAAATGTATTTTTTTTTCTAAAAATAAACTGTAAAATGAGATTTATCATCCTACTATTCATTCATTATGAAAAGGAACTTAAGTTTTTGAAATATTTTCACTTCAAACTCACCCTTTTTCATATGACAATTTTACCCATCAAGAAACAGTTGAATTGAAATGGATAAGGGTTAATTTTGAAGTGAAAAACTGTTTTTACTTCAAATTATTGTATTGCATTTCATTCAAAATAAGTATTTTTAAATATAAATTTTGACCATCATGATTAATTTAATGAAAAAGGTTGAATTTGGAATTAAATAAAGTGAATTTGAAGTGAAAAACGTATGGCAACCAGAGATTTTGATGGCAACACTTAAGCTGTCATCACAACATGACATATCTTGAAAAATAAACACCAGTACTAATAATACAGTAGACATGGACTTAATTGTTATGAAAATAAAATTGGAAGATGAAACAAGAAGTATAATCAAGGATATTAAATTGGAGTCTGAGGATTTGGAGGATGAAGATACAAATGTAAATGAACACTTTATCGAAATCAAACTAGAATCTGATGTTGAATACAGACATATAAATGAAGACTCTATTGAGATTGAATATAATAAATCGGAAGATCCTGACAGTGATGACAAGAATAGTAAAGATTCTCTTTTTAACAATTTCAACGATGGGAAGAAGTGTGATTTTCAATCCAACACTCATTTAAAGTGTTTACAAAAAAATAATGCTAGGTTCAAACCATTCAGTTGTCATCAATCATATTTTAAAGGAAGAAAAAAAGGTAACCAAAAATCTCACATAAAGATAAACACTGGAGATAAACCATTTAGTTGTGATCAGTGCGATTATAAGTGTAGAGATAGATGTATGCTAAATCGTCACTTAATGACACACACTGGAGAAAAACCATTCAGATGTGATCTGTGTGATTTTAAGTGTAGAGAGAGAGGCAAACTAAATAATCACACAAAGACACACACCGGAGAAAAACCATACAGTTGCAATCAGTGTGATTACAAGTGTAGAGATAAAAGCAACCTAAAATGTCACATGAGGACACACACTGGAGAAAAACCATTCAGTTGTGATCAGTGTGATTATAAGAGTAGAGAGAAACATGGCCTGAATCGTCACATTAAGAGACACACAGGAGAACAGCCGTTCAGTTGTGATCAGTGTGATTATAAGTGTAGAGATAATAGTAATCTAAAGATCCACATGATGACACACACCGGAGAAAAACCATTTAGCTGTGATTATTGTGATTATAAATGCACACAGAAAGGCAGCCTAAATCGTCACTTAAGGACACACACTAATAAATATCCATAATTATTATAATGGTTGTGTTAACTTTAATAAATTTTCATAGCCAATTGTATGTTTTTATCAATATAAACCGTAAAATGAGATTTATTATCCTGTTTATTTATTCACTATGAAACCTCAAAAGTAATTATAGTGAGAGAAACATACTCAATGGGTTTGTTCTTCATTACATCACATTCTTCTCAAATTAGTCCACCATATGTTTCTGTAGATAGAAACCATTTAATGGAGTACTGTTTCTTAATAAAAAAGTGGATTCAGAGCAAATCCTCAAGATGCATTGACTACAAAGTTGGAATTCCAGACTGTAATTTACTATTCTTTAAAATACATTCCTCAAGCTGCAATTTTAATACATATATGTATATTATCATCATTGATAGTGTAAATACTAAGCCTAGATTATAAAGAAATTGTTGATTAAGTATTTACACCCCGTATGTATGGTATATTCTTTGATATAATCCTAAGCGGCAATAACAAAACCTAATGAATAAAAACATTTGTATTTAAATTTATAAATATGCCAATAAGATTGTCACCCTAATGGATGTTTTCAATATAATAGTGTAATGAAAGTGAGTGCGTGTGGTGCGTATGCGTTGACACCAGTAATACCAAGCTCTAGTCTATTCGTATACGCACCAATACTATCAGCTCTAGCACGACTCACTAACACAATCTAATTACACTATTATATTGAATATATTGAATGCGGCTGGGGTAATTGTATTTTGACATCAGTATCCGAGATATTTTTAATTAACTAGTCCAGAATGATTCTGAAATACATACTAATAAATGTATGGCAACACTCAAGCTGTCACTACAATCTGACATTTTGTAAAGATGAACTAAACAAGTACTGGGCAATATAGCGAAGAAATGGAATTTGTTGAAATTAAAATAGAATTAGAAGATGATGAAAGAAATACAAGCGAGGACTCTAATGATATTGAAGACAGAAATAAAAAGGAGGACTCTATTGATATTAAACAAGAGTATGAACAATCGTATGATGAAGACAAATATGTAAACGAGGACACTGATGATATTAAACAAGAATTGGAGGACTTGGATGATGAAGATAGGAATGTAAACGAGGAGAACTCTATTGAGATTGAATATATTAAATCGGAAGATACAAATAGTATTCCTTTGAAAAACTTTAACGGAGAGAAAAATGATGATGGTGTTTCTGACACTTGTTTGGACAGTTTATACACACAAAAATATAATGCTGCAATAAAACCGTTTGGTTGTGATTATTGTGATTATAAGTGTCGAGACAAAGGCAGCCTAATTCGCCACACACGAACACACACCGGAGAAAAACCATTCAGTTGTAACCAGTGTGATTATAAGTGTACGCAAAAAAGCAGCTTATTATCTCACATAAGGACACACACCGGAGAGAAACCGTTCAGTTGTGATCAGTGTGATTATAAATGTACACAGAAAATCAGCTTAAAGTCTCACATAAAGATACACACCGCAGAAAAACCATTCAGTTGTAATCATTGCGAGTATAAGTGCAGAGATAAAGGCATGCTAAAGATCCACATTAGGATACACACCGGAGATAAACCATTTAGCTGTGATCAATGTGAATATAAATGCACACAGAAAAGTAGTCTTAATCTTCACATAAGAAAACACACCGGAGAAAAACCATTCATATGTAATCAGTGCGATTATCGGAGTGCAGACAGAGGCAAGCTGAAAACTCACATAAGAACACATACCGGAGAAAAGCCATTTAGCTGTGATGAGTGCGATTATAAGTCCGCAGAAAAATGCAAGTTAAGATCTCACAAAATGACACACACCGGAGAAAAACCATTTAGTTGCAATCAGTGTGATTATAAGTGTAGAGATAAAGGCAATTTAAATCGTCACATAAAGAGACACACTGCAGAAAAATCATAGTTTTTGTATATCAGTGATAATCTGTTATTTCATACTTATAAATAATCGGTAGAAGAGCAACCAATTTTTTTACATATTGTTAATTTCTTCTGTTGGTATTTATTGAATAAATAATAAATAATTATATATTTTAATTGTCTCATTAATTAGCACGGCTAGTGAAATGAAACCCATATATTTGTTATTCTGATAGTGTATCTTCTTCATTGGCGGGATCCCTCGGCACAGGAGAATATATAGTAGAGGTGGTTTCCCAGCCCACCTCACAGCAATGAGTCCTTCGGATTTAATAGATCCACCACAAGGCGATAAGAATTTGCTATGAGAATGATTGATTGTGATACTAGAGTTTTTAAGTTAATCCGACTAATGACATAACATACATAATAATTCGAATAATTGAAATATATATATTTTTTATACCTATAGATAAAATAATAAATTATACATTTTATAGAACCGCTGATACTCTTTAAAAAATGTAACACGGGCTTGATATATTTTTATTATTTATTTGTTTGTTAATTAATACATACATTTGTATCTATCTTCAAAGAAAAACTATTTCTACAATTTTTTCTCCCATCTGTTGTTTGTATTTAATGAAAGCAAACAGCTTCCAGAAATTATCGGGATATTTTATTAATGCAGTTTGAAACAGTAGTAAAAAAAATAAAAGAAAATTGTGATAGATAGTGAACATAGAAAGGAAATAAGAAGACATTAGAACAAGGATTAACAATTAAGGTTATATAAAATGTTTTCTTATATTATAATATGGACTAGGCATTTATAATTTGATTATAATATAAATTATAAGTGTTTCTACATCAGAAGCTTATTTATATAGATATTAATAATTAAAGCTAATATGGCATCTTATATTACAATAAACAAACACTAAAATATGCCCATAACCCATCGTATTGTTTGAATTTTTTTTGTATCTTTTTGTTTTTAATAGTGAATGTCCGCCTGTAGATAGGCAATCCGAATAACTTGTAAATAATTTATTGTTTTGTGATCGACTTTTTATATGAATACGAAAGCATTCGCGCCCACATGTGGCAAAGAGGGTCACTTGCCCCCCCGCTGGATTGATAAATTAAGAAAAGAAAATATTTAAATAAGAAAAGATGATGGATGCATACGAATAGACTCTCTAGTCTATTCTTTTGTAGAATTGGTGTACACGCATACGCGCCGCATGCACACACTCTCATTATATACATATAAGTTGCACAGATTATTTGTTATGTTTGTAGGCACGTGTTCGAATATTACGCGAAAGCTTCTTATTGGTCGAAATTGATCATGAATATGTATATTCTGTTAGAAATTTTTCTAGTAGCAACACCGCCGGTGCATTACAGATGCATTTTCCATTGAAAGAAGTGTGGGCGAGGGTGAATGGGGTGGAGATGCACCCTCATCGGTCGCCATGGATACGGAAGGGGGTCCATCGACAGGAAATTGGGCGAGATCATGGGGTTGTTCTCATCGAAGAATGACGTCATCCACCCAATCACTCTACTGAAAACAAATAAAATAAATTATATACAAAAAAAATATTAGTATTAATGACTTTATTATTAAATAGTAATTTATTCAATATATTATTTTTGGATTGATGGGTGTTTGAGGGAGGGGTGTTAGGGGTGGAATCTCCCCCTCCGAGAGCGTCTCGCCGGGGGATGACACCCCCCCGCTCACGACGAGCAACAGTCGATCCGGTACAGCCAAAACAACGCCATCGTTTTAGTGAATATAAGGTCGTCCTTCAAGCGTATTAGATGGTCAGTATTAAAATATCCGCCATTTTCACTGCATTCACACATGGCAAACGCCTAAAATACAGTAATCAATAATTACTTGACAGCCATAAATGCAACATTCAAATATAGAACACTTTTTATTTGTGACAGATGAGTTGAAGTGCTGAGGATGCCTCAGATATCTTCGAAGAGCTCTCCGGGAGTTGAGCTTCTGGAAATAATACAAATGGAGCCACTAAACAAGTTCAACAGGAACCACAATGGAAATGCCAAAGGTAACAAACATTAACTACGCGTCTAGTAGACTTAAATTAATTTCACTATAGAATTGCTCCATACATACATAATTCGCGCTTTTAAACATTCTCTTTAATTAAATTTAATAATTGTAGTCTTCGGTTTATTTATGTGCAATCAATTGCTTTATACTAAAATAATTGCATATATTGGTATTCAACTCTCGAGTTACGCATCTCATTGTTAGAAGAAACCGACCCATTTGCTCTACAAAAATGAGAAGTAAAACACGTAATTGTTTGTCTTTACTTCTTATATTTGTAGAGCAAATGGGCCAGTTTCTTCAAACAGTGAGCTACGCAACTCGAGAGTTAACTTATCGTATTTTTGCAATGAATTGAGTTGAAAACCAACTCTATGTTTGTAGATCAAGGACCGTATTCAATATTCCACCAAGATCTAGTCTATTCGTACACAAACGACTCACTAACGCACTCTTATTACAATAATAATAAAAAATTGCCAATTTACCGTGATCAACTTACCGCAAACAGCTGTGATTGAGTAATGATAGTGTATACAGATTGACATTTGCTCTATAAACATAAGAAAAGTGTACCTACAACATTCGCATCAGTCAATGTGTAGGAACTGAGCGCAAACTGCTGTGATTAGTGATATATTGTTTCAACTGCGACTTGGGATCTCCCGTAATGCTCTAGTGGTACTGCAGTATGATGTAACTAGAGTAATTTTTATTGAAATTTTCAATTTGTTAATCTTTTTTTAGGTTTTTTTTAAATATTATTATTAGTATTAATCATAAAAATGTGGAATTATTAAGCATTATCAAATAAAATACAAAAAAGCGAGTCTCCCGATTAATACATACTGCTTTTTGAGAATTGTCATTTAATATGCATTATTAAATATCTCTTATATTATTGTGAAATTTATTTAAAATTATTATCATTAAAAAACAATAGTTACATGAAATATTATTCTTCCATCTGGTAACACTGATGGATCCGCACAGACATACATATAACATACACACACCTTAGACAATTATATATATTATTATAATATAATGTGTGTCATTTGGTGATTAATATTGCAACAAGTTTGACATTTAGTTTACACATAATTAAAGATCACAAAGTACAACCTGTTGGATTTGCTCAAATGCCAGTAATTTGATATTTATAAATAGTCAACAGGTGACCTGTGAAAGGTGAACGAGTATAATAGTTTTCACCTTTCATTGATAATATTTTTTGAATATAGAAAATAAAACAAAAACATAGTGCAACGTTTGTTTTTTGAATAAATGTTTACGCACGCTATAATATTCTATTATCATTATAATGAGCGACTTTCAGACACCTTCTCATCATCATCATCAGCATCATCATCATCATTATTATCAAGTGTTAACGAATTCTCTTTCGATGGAAGAATATGAAGGCTCCGCCCTTCTTCGAGAATGTCTTTCAATCTTTGTTTTTGATAACGAATTCCCTTGAGAAGGCAGACACTTTGTAGTGCACTTATACTTTATGGAATAGTATAATAATAATTTACCCGCATTCATCGTTTATTATAACAAATCCCATATTAAATATATGACACCTTTAGTTTCTCCGTGTATGTGATATTTGTATAGAATATGCACTATTTTACTACATTGATCGTTTATTAAGAATATATACCCGTATTTATCATTATAAATATACCTAAGAGTCTTGTTGGATTACATTTTGATTAATAATTTACCCGCATTCATCGTTTATTTTATAATAATAGATCACATCTTTAGTTCCTCTATGTATGTGATATTTGTATAGAATTTGCACTATTTTACTACATTGATCGTTTATTAAGAATATATACCAGCATTTATAGCTGTAAATAAAAAGAAATATCCACAATAATTACAATTTGGTAGATATTTATCCCGCATTCATCGTTTATTTTAACAAATCGCATCTTAAATAGATGACATCTTTAGTTCCTCAATGTATGTGATATTTGTATAGAATTTGCACTATTTTACTACATTGATCGTTTATTACGAATATATCCCCGCATTTATCGTTATTAATATAAAGAAGAATATTCATTTAATGGATCTTGATAAAAGTATTACCCACATTCATCGTTTATTTTTAATTATATATATTACATCTTGAGTTCCTCAATGTATGTGATATTTGTATATAATTTGCACTATTTTACTACATTGATCGTTTATTAAGAATATATACCCGCATTTATTGTGTTTAATATAAAGGAGCATTATTAATCATTATTACTTGTTAAATATTTATCCCGTATTCATCGTTTATTTTAACAAATCCCATATTAAATAGATCACATCTCGACTTCTCTATGTATGTGATATTTGTATATAATTTGCACTATTTTACTACATTGATCGTTTATTAAGAATATATACCCGCATTTATCGTTATAAATATACCTAAGAGTCTTGTTGGATTACATTTTGATTAATAATTTACCCGCATTCATCGTTTATTTTAATAAATAGATCACATCTTGAGTTCCTCTATGTATGTGATATTTGTATAGAATTTGCACTGTTTTACTCGATTGATCGTTTATTAAGAATATATACCCACATTTATCGTTTTTGATATAACGAAGCATAACCAATTATTATAATCTGATTGATAATATTTTCCGCATTCATCGTTTATTTTAACAAATCACATCTCTAGTTCCTCAATGTATGTAATATTTGTATAAAATTTGTACTATTTTACTACATTGATCGTTTATTAAGAATATGTACCCGCATTTATCGTTATAAATATAAAGTTGCATTATTAAGAATTATTATTTGATAAATATTTATCCCGCATTCATCGTTTATTTTAACAAATCCCATATTAAATAGACTACATCTTTAATTCTCCTTATATGTGATATTTGTATATAATTAGCACTATTTTACTACATTGATCGTTTATTAAGAATATATACCCGTATTTATCGTTACAAATATAAAGTAGCATAAGCACTGATTAGACATTGGTTAGTAATAATATCCACATTCATAGTTTATTTTAATAAATCCCATATTAAATAGATGACATCTCGAGTTCCTCAATGTATGTTGAATATGAATTTATCTCTTATCGATTTCTTGAGCCGGCATTCTTTTGGGGTTATGTTGTGATTGTAAGTTTATGTTAAACCACCCTCGAATGGCGAGGGGGTGCATGTAGTGTTTGCCATCGGTATTAAAGATAATCGGACCAGGGAGATGTTTGCCCCCAAACAGGATCCCTCTAAAAGGGGGAAGTGCCTCTCACCTGACTGATTATCTGATCCCATACACCTCAGCTCCGCATTCATCGTTTGCTGGGGTGACCGTCATCTCGCATTATATTTTAGTATCGATTCTACTTAACCATGGTCACCCTATTCGTGTCAGTAACCTCGGAGGGGGAGGATGCGCGCGCATCCTTCAAACCAGACACGTTTTCCACTGCACCCCAAATAATAATAAAATAAATAAATATTTATCATCTTCGTTCGATAATTTTATTTCAAACAAAAAAAATATACATTTTTACAATCTATTCGATCGGTTATTACGACTGGGAGATTATTTACAATGGTACAATTAGTGTCAAAATCCTCTGCTTGGTCCGCCATCTTGACTTTTCCGGATATATATCGGCTCTAGTAAAAAAATCGATGATATTCCACTTATCATCTAGGTTTACTCTGATTTCTGATTT
>JAGTTH010002475.1:0-141757 GCA_022606485.1 Agraylea sexmaculata
CAGGGTAATAATAGATTTATATAGAAGTAACTTATCGTCAGACGAGAACTAAGTATGTCTGTTAATAATCGGATACAATATGTTAATAGCCAAACTGCTCTCGTCCACATCATATTATATGTGATTGGACCAGTTCAGTTTAAGGATCAAATACTTGACTTCTTTCAGTATTCAGTATTAGTCAGGTATTTATTTGGTATTGATACCGAGATGGTTGTGGGATCGCTTACTCTTGTTTTTGATATGATAGTCCTGTCATAAAAAGTACACTTTGATCATATCTGGCGCCTATAATTAACCCTTTCTCACTGAAAGTAACAAACACACTATCATGACAGCAATTATCCAAAGTGAACATGTATGATTTAGAAAAACACATAAGAATATTGACTTTGAAATGATTCACTCCATCAGACAATGAACTACCTATATGTATTCATTCATAATATGAAACACACTGTTTGGATTGTCCTGAAATAATAATGCTAATTTATTCCGCCTTGATCTGTATAGTAAAAGATGAGAGTCCATCAACATAACTGCATTGTTATACTGTTCTGATATCCAGATATGCAATAGTAGCCCAATAGTAATTGCGTACTGTAAATGTTGTGTCAAATAACAAATAATGAACGAAAGTCATCATCTTACTATTAATAATCAATTCACACGATCAACACTGTGTGTGATAAACAATACGTATTTGAATCAGCTGTCAAACTTTTAGGTTCTCCAAACGTCAAAATAGAAAGAGACAGAAACATATTGTTTCCGTCTCTGTCACTGCATGTTGCATCTCTTTCGTTCGTATCGCTCCGTCTCTGTTAGCACCGAAATCCCCCGTCGAAATACACTAACAAGTTGGTCGGTACTAAAAACGAATCGAGACTACCTCGCTATGTATGCGTGAAATGTTTAAGACGAAATTTGAATCGATACATCGATAAAAAATTAAACTAACTACTAACCGTTCGCCACGGTGATGATATAAATCAACCGCATGTATCAGAACTCCGAAACGACTCACATCAAAAAATGTCACATCAAAGAACTCAAACGAAAATGGTACATATCGACGCATAAAATCACTGTACACGCATTGGTTGTGAAAACTCGATGTAAATCGAATGGAAGAGCCCGAAAATCGACTTGAAAGATGTCACATTTGTAACCCCCCTCCCCAAGAAAGCCACCCGGAAGCACCTCATTTTTTATGTCTGTATGAGCCCTATCGGAATGAAATTTTTTTCCCTACCCCAATAATCCTTTCCAGTAGCCACTACAAATAAAAAAATGTTTTGAACTTATGATGAATTTTGTGTTTCCATAGTAACAACATAAAAACAACACAGTACTATAAAATTAACAAACCAACATGTTGAACAATAATCGTAATTCCACAAACATGCAAGATAAACAAACAAAATTGATTCACGAGCGTATTTCTTCGGTAGAAAAACATTTCGCCAATATGTGCAGTGCTTTTGCTGCTTATGGAAGAAAAGAAGCCAGGTATAATTTGCCATTGTCGACCAAAAGACTATGTAATAATACCTTTTAAAATTTATTGGTTAGAGTAAGAGATATTGGAGACAATCTCTCTAAAACAATTAAAGCATATGGAGATGAAGAAACAATTAACAAATCTCTTTCGGAAACATTGTCAGGATTATCAACATCTATTTCAGCCATTGAGGACTATCGCAATGCATATGTACAGCGACTGGAAGTCAAGGTATACACTATGAATAACATTAAAAATTAAAATAAATACAAAAGAACCATTATTACCAGGTCATTGGAGAATTATCGCACTATGAAGCTGTTTGTAAGCATGCCAAATTAGAAATGAAACATATGCAGTCTGTGAGGGAGAGTGAAATAAATAAGAAACAAATATTAGAAAGAATCAAAGAACGTAATCCAGCAGGAAGACAACAAATTGTAAATTTTAATACACAAATGATATTTACCACATGATTAAGTTAATTTTATATACAGATGCAAGCGGAAGTAGAGTTGTTAAAAGCATCAGTAGACATGAGCCGTACCGCCAAGGATATTGAAGATCAAATGGATTCATTTGAGAAACAAAAACTTAAAGATATTAAGAATATTTTGAGAACGTTTGTTGAAATTGGTTTATTATTCCACACCAGAGCTCTGGAATTGTTAACGGTAGCAAACAAGCAAATAGCTGCAATGGATGAAGTAGCCGATTTAAACGTAATTATCTAATAATTTCTTATGAAACTTATTTTAAAAACAAATTGTCATCAATATAAATACAATTCGAATATAAAAATAGGTCTTTCAGGAAACTAGGAAACAGTTAGAAATGGTAATTTTTTTTTTAATATTAAAAATTTCAAAACCAATAAATACCATTTAGGAATACACTTTATTTATTCTGTAATTTTATGTTACTCTTTTCATATTTTTATATTTTTTTATGAAATATAGGAATATCGAACCCAATCAGGTACTTCAAACCGTTCAGCTGGTCCAAAGGAGGTCTCTCGGAGTTCACTCGCATCACTCTTAGAACAAGACATGCCTAAATTGAAAAATGAACTGAATACTGTAAGTATGAGTATCACCATATTCTGTCAATAATTTAAAAATACATTTATTGTATTTTAGAAATCCATCCATAATTCCAAAAATAATAATGATGATACAGAAAAATATTCAAGCGATGATGAAAACAGTGATTTTGGTGATAGTAACAATTCTTCAGATTCTACCGAATAAATATTTATAATATTGAGAATCATAAGGAACTATGTATTACTCTACAAACATAAGAAACAAAAGGTAGATAGTATATAAATGAATGAAGTGTTTTAAAAATTTCATATTCACAATTCCATGATTGAAAAATATTTATCTGGGTTTATAATTAAACTTTTGTGTAAATGCAAATTGTAATAAAAAATCATAAATTGCATACATTGATTTTTATTCATGAAATATTGGAGTATAAATATTTTAAATTATATTAAAAAAGTGCTCCAAAATCTAGAAAATTAACTTAATTGCAATACTTATTCCAAAGTAATATTATAAGTTCTGTTGTGTTGTTTGAAAAATCAATAAATGGTGTCATCCATTGTGTGGCACTGATTTGATGAGACACTGTATGGGAATTTGTATCATTCTTACATTACATATTAAAATTGATTGACTTAGATTTATGAGAAATGTTTTAATAATTATTTGTCTGTTCCGTCTACTCCGGCTTGTGTCATCAGATCGGCGATATTCTTTTCTAAATCGTCTATTCTGTTTCCCATTTCATCTATTCGGTTGATTATTTGGTCTGACATATTTTGGAATTTGTCTTGCATGTTCTGGAGGAGACTCTGCATCTGAAATAATAATATTTATTAATAAATTTGAAATTTAATGTTTTGGATATAATAATAGTTCATTATTGTGAAATTAGGCACTAAGTGAATACATTTAACGATACAAAAAGCTAAAAGATGTTAAACGCAAATGTTATTTTAAATAGGATATTATTATATTTGAAATAAATGATAAAATTC
Source organism: Agraylea sexmaculata (assembly GCA_022606485.1). Taxonomy (NCBI): domain Eukaryota; kingdom Metazoa; phylum Arthropoda; class Insecta; order Trichoptera; family Hydroptilidae; genus Agraylea; species Agraylea sexmaculata. The sequence continues at coordinate 3,552 of JAGTTH010002475.1, forward strand.
AAATAAATATTAAATTATAAAGAGTATATGGTAAAATAATACGAGTGCAGTGACTAGATGGTATAATGGTGCGGCAACTAACATAATGTGTCAACTGTTGCATATTCTTAGGATCATTGCTATTGTCAGAGTAATCATTATCAACAGCAGGAGTAGCCACGCCCCCCGCCGGCTCCACAGGCGCTCCAACTTCAGTGTTGTCTCCCATCGCAATACTCGCTTCTCTTCTCACCTGTCACTGAACTGACAGTCGAATACAATGGTTGTTCACGATACTGTTTTTATCGATCAAACAAATTTGGATTAGGTAGTTCGTTTACTGTTTATTGACACGCAATTCAATTTAAAATATGCTTATTTTATAATTTTCAAGCTCTCTTGCCCGCCAAGATACCCAAAATTTGAAAATTAACTATATATTTGGCAAGTTTTATGTACAACATTTAAATAAGATTATTTATCTTGTTTTAAAATACGTAAACTCAAAATGAAGTATAATGTTATGTGAATAAATACATGTAATATATGTATGCAGATGTAGATTTGCGTATGTATGTGTGAGTGTGACAGATGAAGGAAAAGCAGAAACAGTGAAGAGTTCAGTCGTAAGGACAGAGCCACAGCGAGCATGTCCAGGGCCAGGGGGGCGGGGACTGCGGCAGGTGCGGGGGCGGGGACGGGGGCAGGGGCGGCTGCAGTGGGCGGGGCTAACAACCAGGCACAGGAGGCAGAGCTGAGGAAGGAGGCGGGGCGAGCGGGGAACAGGAGATGCTGTGAGTGTGGACAGAGAGGACCGACCTATGTGAACCTCACTGTTGGATCCTTTGTCTGCTCGCGCTGCTCCGGACTACTGTAATTATTGCTATTATTACTTTAACATCACTAATTGCTTTTATTATACAATAAAAAGTCTTCATCACTAATTCATTACTTCAAAATATATTTCTCACCACTTTCCATAAATCATTACTCACCACTACGTACTATATTGCATATTATATTGGATTTTGCCCCGATTATTCATTCAGACTTTATTATTACCATTGTTTTTGTGCAATCGTCTAATCATATTCATAATTCATTTCAATTTATAAAATTATATATGTATATTATAGTTTATCTGCAGTTGAATTCTATCCAAAATATAAAGGATATAAAAAAAATTATGCCAAATTTGCAATTTCAAAGATGACTAATATGATTTTTGTATTAGTCATAAAAAATATTTTTGATGAGTCAAGCTTTATATGTTGAATTCTATTTTAATAAGCATTTCTACACATGTGAAAGTAATTAATCTCCAATAATATTTCAACAATACCATTTCTTGGTCTATTTTCAAACATAGCTGATAGTGTGACCCTTGTTATCTTTTCATTTTCTATACAAATAATTATTTTTTAATTTCAATGTCATTCATTTGCATTAGTAAATTGGTTTTATTAAAATCAATATATTTTAAATTCCAAAAATGAGAGAATTTGATATATACACATATAATAAAATAAATAGATGTGATAAACTTTCCAAAATAAAAATTCTAGAAACATTAAATATAAGTAAGTAAACATTAAATATAAGTAAGGACCAAGTGGTACCAAATTGACCTTTTCGCAATCACTTAAAGAAAGTGGTTATTGTGACATGATTTCAATATGTACTTTCTGTTCACTTTACTTATAGTATTGAAATTTTGATTCAAGAGAGCACTTGTTAATAAAAAAATATTAATTAACACATCTTGCTTTCTTTTTCAGACGAGGGATTACTCCGCCACATCGTGTCAAATCTATTTCTATGGCCACATTTACAATGGAAGAAATAGAACAATTAAAAAAACAAGGAAACGACTATTGCAAAGCCAGATGGTTGGGTCTTTACGAGGGTGAACCGCCTACTTTTAAAGATGAACAAACTCTTAAAGATTATCTGTCTGATGTTTATGAAAAGAAGAGATATTATCTGGATGAAGCAAGCACTGTTGCAAAACAAACTTGGAATAATAATAACAGTAACCATAATAACAACAGCAAGAACAATATATCTTTTCCAAAATGCACTCCCAAAGAGAATCACGTCTTGTGGAGTCCGCCCATCGAAAATAGACCGTCCCCTCCTCGACAACCGCAATTGGCCCCAAAACCACAAACACCTTTTGCTCAAATACTGAATCAATCCGTCCAACCAGCAAATGTTTTCTCAAGTCCCGTTCCTGCCGCACCAGCTCAATCTTGTCCGAAGTAAGTTACATCGCTCATCCGGTGCAACACTGTCACTTATGCAAAATGTCGTTTTTCGAGGAGAAGCATTTTAAGTTTCAATATTTCTCTGAGTACCGTATCAATTCGACCCAAAACCATAACGACATCGCGCAATATGTCTAAAGTTTTTTGTAAAGTTTAGGCACTCGATATAATACTCAACTCATTTTTTGAAAATTTGCATAAGTGACAGTGTTGTACCGGATGAGCGATGTATCATTTAAAATAATGCGACGGAAATTTATTATAAATACATATTTTCAGATTCCCTGTTGACTTCTCTTCGGCTGATATATATAATTCTAGTCAAACCAACAATAATATGAATTTCCAAACAATCGACAAAAATCTCTCAACATCTTTTGGAAACTTTGATAGTAAAAATTCAAATGTGGTTACACGTTAGTATAAAAATTTAAAATAATCCTACTAATAATTATATGTATTATATTATAATCATGCCTCCATGAAGGGGATATCAATAATCCCACCCGATATTAGTATCAAAAGTACAAACATTATAAATAATTCTTTAACTTTACAGAAGATCGATATGCAGCTCTGGCAGATTTAGACTCGGAATTTCGACAGCAACATCATGCACAAGGTATATATATTTTTGTAAATACATTAAATGAGTGTATGTTATTAAAATGTTTTATATTTTTTTAGAAACTGTAAAATATTCTCCTTCGGGAAATCCATTCGATGCAAATAATTCAAATGCGAGTGCAATATCTAAGAATCCATTTCATACAAACGCTTCAATGGTGAATGGGAATGCATTCGGCTGCTCTAATCCTTTTATGGTGGGTTATTATTAAATTTCACACATGATATTTAATCGGTTTGTTGATATATTATTTTCATTGTGTATTTCAGATGGGACCTAGTGTCACTGGTCATTCCAAGAATCCATTTTTGTGAATTTACAAGTGACCTTCAATTCCAAAGTGACCTTTTTAATTTAAAGACTCGATGCCTTACTCTAAACTCACAATTATCATTATACACTATACATTTATATTTACACATAATTAAGAAATTAAAATTGTAGGCGATTTTGTATTGTGAAATTGGTTGAATTGTATATTTTATTATTACTTATAATTTTTTTTTTAATATACTTACACAATTTATTTTTATACTCGACGTATGTGAATTGTATGTCTCTTTAATATCAAAGTATTAGTGGCTCTCTCTTCTCTGTGTTAGTTAGATTATGTTGAGTACGTAAATTTCAAAAACAATCTGATGAAATGATCAAATTAGTCAAATTATATTCACTGAATATTATTTGTATTTCTTACATTTTTAAGCTTTATCTATTAGTGAGCTATACATTTTTTTTATTTATTGTTAATAAAATGATATCACATTTTTATGTTGTTTCTTTTATTTATAAAACTGATGTTTGATGCATGCAGTTTATAAGGGCTTTAACAAAAATAAGTGGAAGATGCTGGTGCGGGAAGCCTTGGTTCATCACTGAACTGGAGTGCTTGTGATGACGATAATGATGTTTGATGCAGTTTTTTCGCATTTGAATTATAAACAAATTAATTATTTTATAAATGAATTAAATTGTATCAATTGGCAAGGTATGCGCCAACTGATGCTGAACGGAAATGAAACTGATCGTTTTTTTTTAAATAATATTTTTTCCCTTTTCTCTGTGATTTATAAAATAGATTTATTTTTCATAGTATTGCAACAAGAAAACCGAAATTATTTATAAATATGTATAATGTTTTTGTTTTGGATGAATATCTAAGCGTCATATAGCCATAAAGTAACTGTCATTCGGCGAGTCTGGCAGAGAGTCGCGACAAGAAGTAATGTAAAGACAAAAAAACAAGGGAATGGCGCTTTCAGGGGGAAACAATGAAACTGAAGTCTGCACCACTTTGAGGCAGACCATCGCCAGGAACCATGACGACAGGGGCAGGACTGGTCAACCACTGCATCACAACCACTACAGCCAGGGACAAGGACTCTACAGGCAGGACAGGAACAGCGGCATCTCCTCAGCCAAGTACGCCACGCCCATCGGAGACCCTGGAGATCCTGGAGACGCCATCCTCGGCAGTCACTACGAGAACATGGAGTATCCTGTGGCCAGCAGGCAGTACAGGCCCGGCCAGTTACCAGGACAGTTACCAGGACAGTTATCAGGACAACTACCAGGACAAGACGGCATGTCAACAGAGCACAGCCTCAAGTACCTGCCGGCCAAAGAGCCCCTCCCCCTCCTCCCGTGTCCTTGGCGTCCTTGGCTCATGGTCCTGTGGCCTTGTCTGCTCCAGTCTATGAAAACCTGGACGAGTTCGGCCAAGAAGGGGGAAGGGCCAGGCTGAGTGGCCATGCCAGGGCCGGGCCGCAAGTAGCTCGTAGTCCGGCCAGGAGAGTGGCTCCCGCAGCCCTGTCCTGTGACATCCCGGCAGCCCTGGCCAACAAAGTGACTATTCCCTCCACGGCCATCTACGCTTCAATAACTCCCAGCGCCCAAAGACCCAAGGCCAACATGGCGACTGGCTTGGAGCTGGAGGGTAACTCCCCCAAGTACTTCCACAATGTCCGCACATCTCAAATAGTGCGAGACATCTTCGACTCGGCCACTGGACGGAGAGCGGTGTCAGAATGTGAAGGCTCAGAATATGTGTGCATGACCGGTGGAACGGCAGGAGGACATCTTCGGCCCATAGGAAATGCACAGAGTCCCGCTCTCAGTCCTGCACCTTCACCCACTCCCAGTTCCGTATCTCAAGTCAGCGCTGGATCTCGAGGTTCAGGCGGCCGAGGCAAGGGTCTGCTCCCATACAGTGTGACTCCGCCTAGGCCGATCGGACCGACCGAAGCTCAGAGGAAAGTAGAGGAACTTACGAGGCAGCTTGAAGAAGAAATGGAGCGCCAAGATGAAGAAGGCGAATATTTCGGTCAGTTCACTGATGTTCTTAAGATTAAGTGATTTTTTCATACATTTATTTTTTTAAACAGGGATATGCCACACTTGTGGAGAAAAAGTAACGGGTGCTGGTCAAGCTTGCCAGGCGATGGGCAATTTGTACCACACAAATTGTTTTATTTGTTGTTCCTGTGGCAGAGCCCTTCGTGGAAAAGCTTTTTATAATGTTCACGGAAAAGTTTATTGTGAGGAAGATTATTTGGTATGTAAATTTTGTTCAAAAACATTTGAGAGTATTACAATAGCTTTACAAGAAAAGTATTTGGTTACAGTATTCTGGGTTCCAACAGACAGCAGAGAAATGTGCTATTTGTGGTCACCTAATAATGGAAATGGTAATTGACTGTTTATTATTTGACATATGTAATATGCATACTTAATACACAACTATTTTTCATTTAAGATCTTGCAAGCTATGGGAAAATCATATCATCCCGGTTGTTTCCGCTGCTGTACTTGTAATGAATGTCTAGACGGTGTTCCTTTTACCATTGATGTTGATAATAAAATTTATTGTGTGAATGATTATCATAGAATGTTCGCTCCAAAGTGTGCGAGTTGTGGAAAAGGTAATGTGATTTTTATTTATATTTGCCTACAAATGAATGACAATTTTAATTGTTACTTTCTTTATCAGGAATTACTCCCGTTGAAGGCACCGAAGAGACTGTGAGAGTCGTTTCAATGGATAAAGATTTTCACGTAGATTGTTACATGTGTGAAGAATGTGGAATGCAGCTGACAGATGAACCGGATAAACGATGCTATCCGCTCAGGGGGAGACTACTTTGCCGATCCTGTCATATCCTTAGCTTATCGTGCCCACCTGGACAACAGGCGGAACCTCCTTCTCCTGCAAATTATCAATATATGGGATAGATTTAAAAAACAATTTTTCCTAATTTTATAATATTTTTTACAATATCATCCTCGCAGTTTAATTGAATATAATTTTATTGCTGTGAAAATTCTTCATTCCACTTATGAAAATTATCACTTCATTGAGTTGTGTCGTTTTTTCACTAGTTCATAATAAATTGTGAAAGTGGTAAGCATTCCATTTTTGATATAAAATTTTTCTATACCTTTTTTTTTATAATACTGCTGAAATATCTTATGTATTTAAGACCACATAATGTTTGGTCTCTTAGTATTCTAAGTTAATGATTTATTTAATATACTTTTAGTAGATAGTGTTTTATGTTTTAAAATTGTTTACATTATTTTGAACATAAAATTTGATTTAATATTTTTTTTTTTTTGTATATACTGACAAAAATGATATTTTGAAGAAAGCATTCCATGTCATTGTTAATATGATTGTTAAACATTTGTTTATGATCACGGAGTATAAAATAAATACCCCATTAGTATTTCTGAGCCAAATTCTATTAAATATTTGCATAGAGATTGTTTGTATAACATATAAATTGTTGGAAAAAATATATTCATTGTCACAAATTCATTTATTCACAATAATATTAATTATGTTTAATGGAAATTTGCTGAAAGAAGCTTAAAAAAAGACGTGTTTGTGATGTATGTATTTATAGAATGAATATTCATTTGATATATTTCAAAATGATCAAAAATTTCAATCAATCACTCAATTATTTAAAATAAAATTATATTTGTGCAATTTTACTATGAATGAAGTTTTGCCATCTCGTCTGCCATTGAAGTTGTCGGTGTCTTTAACATAATCGTTATTGTTAGCTTCTGTGTTTGTATTATATTTGATTGTAAATTTTCAACTGTTAAGGTTTTTATTAGTAGAATGTTAAAAAATTTAATCTTTGCATGACATTATTTTCTCAATTAAGTACAACTTGAATAATAATCAAATGGTACAATGAAAGCACTTATTTTAAATGATATTGTGATTTCCATAAGCTTTAGTTATTTTTAAGCCGATTTATTGATGAACATTTTTTATTAGCGAAAACTTTTATACGATGTACTTAAAAGGTGTAATAAACGTATTAAATTACAAAAAACATATTTATTTTATTTTTCAAAGATAATTACAATGTAACAATTGGTATAAAGAGTGACGGCAGTCAAAATGTTTGTTTTTCACTATCTTCATATCGTAATCTATATCTCTCTTTGATATCAGATAAGCTTGCATTGACCTGACTGTGGAGATAGTTTAGTGAATCTTGTAGTTGGCTGATCTTCACCAAGTTGTCTTTTAGTTGTTGATGCTGTGATGTAAGTTTCCTCGCAGCTGTCCACTGTGGTTCTTCCTCACTTTCGTCGGTAATAGCTCGTCCTTCAGTATTCGTTAGCGACATAAGGTCGTCCAGCATGTGTTGGCCGCTAAGTTCTGTCGGTTTATCATACTTTTTACAAATGTCTTCCATCATAAACTTGAGTGAAAATTAAACGTCAAATATATTTTGAACTGTCAAAAACGTCTATATAATTAAGTGTTACCATTAAAAATCATAAAAACAAAAATTAACAAGAGTGATTAAATATGTTTTTCCGTTATTTTGATTAAAATAGAGTAATGTAGTAGTTTATTGTAAACAAGATTTCAAAAGATTGTTATTTATGTATTATGAAGGACGTCTAAATAATGATGTAGAACAAAATTATTCGTAGCATAATAATCAAATTGTATAAATAAAAGTGTTTTAAAATACAGTAAATAAATGTGACGTGCATGTATAAATGAGTGGGTGTGGTGGTGTGTGTGATAGTGTAGTTGTGTGAGTGCAGTGAGCGCCAGTGATGCCGTACATCCTGATCCGCGGTAATCTGGCCTCGTACGGACACAAGACGCCCTGGAGAGTGCTCGTGTCAGGACTACAAGGTGCCCCTGGACTTCCACCCTTAGCTCCTTAGCCACGCCCTCCACTACCTTCGCCTGCTTGCCTATTCTGCTACCAAGATACACGCACACCCTGCTAAACCAACCCAATCAACAAATCCTGGAACATTCTTCATTTCACCACCAAAAATATTCCGCAGAATTAAAAAAAACAATACAATTTGTGTAATTTTCTCATAAGTAGCTCCTTTTCACCGAAAATTACATTTTTCCCATTTGCGTATTATCTGTGATTAGTCACGTTCCACAAATGACTTGGAAAATCATTTTATTGAATATTTTCTTATCATTGTATGGACTAATCAGTAGTGTATCTACATTTTTCTAAACTGTATGAAAATTCATTTGTAATTTAAAATCTCAAATTCGAATATCGATTGTTTATTTCCATATGACAATCTAATATTGATATACTCATTAAATCCTTGTTTTTTTAAAATTAGTCTATTCTGCCTCTCCCTCAATCTTAACTCCCATCTTTAAACTGCATCTATAGAAATGTCAACCATAATCCATTAAGTAAAAGATTGCCAGGAATAGGTCCTGTTTTTAAAAAACAATGCATGTTTTTGTGTAATTTAATATTTATATAATTCTCATAATTTAATAAGTTTACGCACACACTAATATTCCTTGTAACACTCTTTGTTTTTACCTGAATCCTTGCTCTTAAGCAATATATATTATTTTTAATCATTACAGTTTGTTCATAAATCAGAAACCAATTATTTCTCACATTTAGAATTTTTCCATTTGGTTGTTACAGCCAGTGATATTGATCAGTTGAAGAGATTTGCTTGCGGAGGATTTTGTGACGAATCCACAATTGTATACTTGCAACATCCGTGTGTCATTTTAACTGCTCTTGAGGTGATTTGTGACAAATATATTGTAATATTTTAAAGTAAATTTTTTCATCATTATTTTTCAGGTCCTCGGTTATAAAGTTGTTGCATCTAGTTCTACTAGTGTGAAACAAGATTATAATGAGTACATGTGGACTATGAGAAGAGAATTTGAAGAACCTGAGCCAGTTGTAATTGTAGAAAGAGATAACATTACAAATATTACAAAGGAAGCTTTGACTTTGGCGAATTCACAAAATAATAAAGAAAACGATCTATAATATTTTCTGCAAAAATGTCTACGGAATTCAAGACCGAACCTACAATTATTCCCGTCGCCTTGCCAGTAGAAGGCACATTTGTGTACGTTGCCGTTAAAGGCTCTCTGCACGCAACAGATTGCTCTGTTTTTGGTTTGAACATCGAAGAGGTGCAGGCTTTGGAAAAACGTTTTGAAATACCCAAGAGTGTTATCAGGATCGGTGGGGTGTTCATGAAGGGATCATGTATATCTGTAATAAACTCTCTGGGAGAGCTCGGATACCGTGTCGTTTCAAGCACCGGAGAAGCTGAAATCACTTGGACCCTCCAGAGGGAAGTTTAGTTTCTTAGAAGTTATTGTAAATCACCTGTTGTGTAGTTCTATATATTTCACATACAAGACAGTTCATTGTTGATTAAATAGTTTAAAATTAAATATTAAAAATGTCCCAGTGCCAAGAACACAGTGCTAAACACTCATGTTCTTGCCTTCCATCCAAAATATGTGTAGAAACATTCGATGAAATGGATTTTAGAAGAGGAATCTGGTCAGCAGGTTGGTATTGTTCTTTCTAATAATCGCATTTACACAGAGAAGCTTCAATATAAAAGTCATCAATCATAATAATATGTATGTACATTCTATAACTTCTCCGTGTAATTGGGATATTTTGATAGAATAATTTTATAGATTATAATGAAAATGTTTGTTTAGCTCGAGATGGAGATTTGGAGCGTATAGATAAGCTTGCGAATCGAGGAATTGATATTAAAGACAATGCTGGCTACACAGCTTTACACTACGCATCAAGAACTGGAAATCGAGAAACCTGTCTCAAACTTTTGGAACTCGGCGCTGACCCAAATGCAAAAACGAATGCAGGACAAGCCACACCTCTCCATAGGGCAGCCTCGGCAGGTAAGATTATCAATTTTAACTGCCGAGTTCAAAGAAATATAAATATGATTTTTAGGTCATTTAGAGATTGTCAAGCTACTATTGAGTTATGGATCGAAAGCTACAATTCAGGATGCGGATGGTCAGACACCTCTTCATAGAGCAGCTGCTATTAATAAGCAAGACATTATTGAACTTCTGATAAAAGCCAGTCCGGAGGTGGTGAGCGTTATTGATAATCGCAATCGTACACCGATTGATCTCTTGAAGGAATCTAGCGGAGACCAGGATCAATGTAAACTTCTCAAATTAATCGAGACAGTCGGTACATAATTTTTATTTAAATATTTGCACTTTATTATCTCAATACATTATATGCATTTAATATTTTAGCACCATTCGACTAACACATTTGAGTATTATGTATTTATTTTTGTGATATGTAAACATGTTATATGAAGTTTTAGTGTCATTTAATTTTATATTTAAAAAGTGTCATTTTTAATATAATTTATATTCCAATACATTATTTTTTTATATACAACAAAGAGAATTATATAGAAAGTTCCATTGAAAAGGAAGCTGTGTGGGTATTTTTTTATTTGGCGTGCGAACTATTGTTGCTAAAATTAGAACCAGCCAATATGAGGTGCCGAATGAGAATATTTATTACACTGCTTTTAAAACTTAATAGTTTTGTATGGAACGGTTGAAATTAAGTGTTGATTATACCTCCTATACTTTGTGATGAATTGATACCTAAAAATTAATATATTTTTTCATTTTTATGTGTACTGTTCAGTGTGAATAAAGTATAACCACAAATCAATTTTTGTTTCTTCTATTAAATAATACAATATCGTGTACAATCTATATCACATTTTAATTTTGAGTATATTAATTATAAAGAGATCAATCGTCTTCATCTTCGAGCATCAGAAATCCTTTCAAGATGGTAGGCAGGGGAAGAGCTGATACCGCTTTGAATAGTGGTGCAGGGCGTAATAATAAACGCACTGTCAAGCGCGCGAGATGAGACAGGGGTCTTGGATTATTACCCCACGTGGGCGGTGGCGGAGCACCAGCTAGCACCAATAAGTTTGCAAGCGCCATACTTTGTGATCTAAGAGCTAAAGTTAAATTGTCCACGACGAAATATTGTAAAGAGCAAAGGTTCACGTTTGCCCCGTGTTTAATAAGCAGCTTGGCCGCACTATCCCTACAAGCAATTAATCATTAAGAAATTTTAACGTTTACTTAAAATATCCACTAACCTTTGACAAAGAAGTGCTCTGAATAGAGGCGTGCCTCCGCCAGTGAGAGAAGTGGCATCCAAATTAACATTATATTCTTGCAAGCAAATGAAAATATCTCTAAATATTGAAAAATCAGCGATGCAGTCAACAGCCTCATGTAAGGCCGTAGATCCAGTCAGGCTATTTGGATAATCTACAGAAGCTCCTAAAATATTACAATTTATATGTAAAATAATATCGTTGAAAGTAGAAAAATGTGTAACTCCAGTCAATTTACAGGAAAATTACAAAAAATTCGATACATATTCATTCACAGTATAAAATATATTTTATAGTGTTAAAACGACGATGATTTTGAAATATTAAATAACCTTTAAGTTTACCTTATAAAAAGTTCCCTTATAGTATATGAGAAAAATACAAAAATTGAATTCAATTTTTGAAAATTTACTAGGATTTGATTAAAACGACACGTTTATTTTTATTTAAATTATCTTCTTTCACTACTTGATAGAAGTCACTGATATTCAAATTGAGATTCGCACTTCTACTTTTATTGTTCAAAATTATTTGCCATTATTCTACATTTTGCTGTAAGTAATCGAGTAAATGTTACAAATAAAATCCCATTTGTCAAGGAAATGAAGTTACACATTTTTTTTCTTTTTCTCATATACATATCATAAATTAAATCACATACCATTTCTAAGTAATAATTTGACTAGTTCTGGTTGACCAGATCTTGCTGCCAGGAGTAAAGGGGTGTCTCCATTATCATCCCTCAAGTCAACGCAGGATTGTGTTTGCGATAAAAGTAATTTTGTAATTTCAATTTGTCTATTTAAAACGGCATAGTGTAAAAGATGGTGGTGTGGCGGAGAACGTGCACCAAATTTAATAAGAGTCTCGACAATTTGTGTGTTATTTTTCCAAACGGCTTCACAGAGTGGTGTGGATCCTTGAAATATAAAGATATTAATATACATCTCGTAGAGGTTTTTCATGACATATTATTTTATAAGGACTTATTACCTTTAATATCTTCCACATTTGGATTGGCTTTTGCATATAAAAGTATGTCAGTCACCATTTTGTCTTCATTTTTCACAGCTATCAGTAACGCACTTCTTTCTTCTCCATCCCTTGCTTCTATTGTGGCATGGTTTGATATTAAAATTTCCACCTATTGAATTTGTTTCAATATAAAAATCGTACTTATCAAATATTTTTTTTGAAAATTTAATTATTACAATATAATGATGACTGAAGGCAGCAGCCAAATGTAATGGTGTGAGTTGTTGAGAATTTAAAGAACATCTATTCACATCAGCACCAGCCGAAAGCAAAATTCTAACGGAAGCTCTATTACCCGACTTAGCTGCCAAATGTAAGGGAGTAAATCCATCGATATCATTAGTATCAATTTTACACCCTATTGAGAACAAAACAATTTTATATTAAAATCATTCAATAAAATAATAATTAACATTGACACCAGAGATGGCAGACATTAAAAATATTTAAAATAAATAACGAAACAATTATAATAGCAGTGTCATACATTCATAAAAAAGTACAGAATGCAATTACAGTAGAGCTTTGATAATCCGAACATCCTAAATTTATTCTCTATTTGGATGGTAATATTTTAAGAGGCGTTTGTCATTAATAAAATAAAACAAAAAAAACCATATTCAATATGTATTTTACCGTACTAAATCAATAGCATAAATTGCTTTAATTCTAATATGTTCAATGCTTTAGCGAGTAGTATTTAGCATTATAGAAAATTCTTTATCCCTAAATGATGTAACAGCATTTTAAAAGGTATAGAAATTTCAATTTTATCTATTCATTCCAAATAAGAATTTGTGCAAATCTCAAAAAATAAAACTCAGGGGAGATCCTTCAGCATGGGTCCGGATTATCGAAGCTGTTCTGTATTTAGATATTTCTAATGCTTAATGAACTAAGAATATATGTAATTTTTATTTATTCATATATCAATTAAAACAGACGCATCTCTTTAGAGCCAAAATTTCTGCATAAAAGCAAATAAATGAAAAATATTAGTATAATAAGAATATTACCTGCTTGAGTTAATAATCTTAAAGCAGCTGAATGTCCCTGTTCGGCAGCATAATGTGCAGCCGTTCTTTGACAAGTATCTTGCATCTCTCCATTCCTTATACTCTCATGTGTGATAACACTTTCATTTTCTGTGCCTAGAAGTCCTTCGGTCTGTTCAAGCATTTGTGCATACCATCTATAAAAATTATATCATTTAATTCCTAATAATTAGAATTAAAAAAAATCACTCACTTATAAAGCTCAGCCCATCTTTCATCTTCAATAGTAGGATTAGCATCAACACCAACTTCTTCATCCCATTCCAAAGCATCTGTGCAAGACGGATACTCTGGAGAAAGATCTACTGGAGTTAAATCCTCATTAATGAACACATAATATCCTTGATTTTGATCTTCGTAGTATGGATACTGATAACAATGTGAATCTATCGGTGGTGGTACATACTCTTCATACTCTTCACAATCGATTGGATATGGTTGCACTGCATAGTTATAATTGTGCAATTCATCATTAGGTGCATTAGGATGACATTCCCAATTTGAAGGTTGATTGCTAGAATAAAAGCTATCGAGTAGAAGTTTTAAAATTTCCGTATTGCCCAAATATGCTGCAGCACCGAGACAAGTTTTCCCGGTAGAACATGTGAAATTTGCACTGGCGCCTGAAAAATAAATACTTTATGAAGTGCCTGAATGGCCAAGACTCTGATTTAGTGTGTATGAAGAACCTTTAGCGAGGAAGCCAGCAACAGCGGCCGCGTCTCCTGCTTGTACTGCAGCGTACAGCTTTTCCTGAAGATTCCTCCTCCCTGACATTCCTTACAAGACACCTCTCATATTAATATTGTTCACCACTCGATTTGTCACTATAATCATTAACTATTTCAACTCACAAAAGTCAGTTTAAAGACCAATTCACTTGTGCGACTTCAATTCCACTTTGACAACACAATTTTGTTTGACAGTCATTTTTTAAATTGATTTTGTGGCTGATGATCGATCGTGTCATTTCTAAATGACATATTATAAATTTTAATTAAAAAATGTTAAAAAATAAACACAAATACAATAAAATATTTATAATCTATAATTCTTATTTAATGTTACAATAAAAATAATTATGAGAAAATTAGGTTATTAAAAGGTTTTAATTAAAAATGTTTTTTTTACATTTTTATGGAAATCATTAATGATTTTTTATCACACAATTATCTAAATAAGTGTTAAGATTATAAAATAAACTATGCTTGCCAAAAGAAAATTTCACCTTCTTATCGCGGCCTTGCTTTCAGTATTATTTCTTACATTAGTTTGTTCAAAGTATCGTTCGGTGTAGGACGTGTTCTAATAGTTCTTCTAATATTATTTCGATACTTTTATTGAAATATTTTTTAAACATTATAAATAAAATGGTGCATAACGAAATATAAGCAGTATTATTTTTTGGATTTAAACGCATTAAAAAGAGGTAATATATAAATTCAAACATATTATCGAAATAATATGTACCTAGTTCAAGTACGTTAATTGTTATACAGTTTTTATGGTTCATTCATAAAGTATTACTCATTTTACTATTACTGCGAAACAAATACAATTACAAACGAGTTATGTTATACGAAAACGTTTCGATTCGATCATTTATTTTTTTATAATTATATGTAATATCTTTATGAGATGCATTCACGACTTCAGAGTAAAAAATTGCTAAAAGATTTCTCGGAACTTGTTTCAAGAATATTGTATTTACAAGTACATACATTAGAGAACACTCGTGTGAGATTTATTATAATACAGTAATGAATGATATTTTATAATGTTATTTATGTTTCTATCATCAATTTTCTTTTGAATACATGTGTACATATTTCGTGTTCGTTTGTCATTGGTACAAATTCATGGCACGCGAATCTATTCTCTAACAATAATGTATAATTTTTATTCATAATATAATAAACATAGTACATATTATTATACTCATTCAATTTTTGTAGGAAAATACATATTTATTTTATAGACCACTATGGCGTTCGGTAGGTACAATAATTCGATGGAGTCAATTGCCTTAATTTAGATTTATTATTCGAATCAAAATGTCGTCTATTATGTCGATGAAAAATACATATTGGTTCACTTAAAAGTGTCAAATGGTAGTATGTATAACTGGAAAATATATTGTTAGGTCTTCTTTTATTCAATTTGCACCTTCAGTACCGACGAAATGCTTTACATTGTCATTAATTAAACTTATAAGTAAGTTAATTGACGTGCTTCTATGATGAAATTAAACAATTCATGTACATCGACAATTCAATTGAAGTCTCTTCGATGAATAATCGATTAATTATTGTTTGAAAACCATAGCCATTTTGTAAACATTAACATTTGTTTGCGATTCGAATCCCCGACGAACAATCAATTCCTTGTAGTATTGAATATAGTTACGTTCATTTAAAAAATATTATATAAAGACAGATTCTGAATTAAAAAACAGTTGTATATAAATCCATCTTGGAATCAGCTGTTTCTGTGAAGTGTCTTTTAAATACTTTACTGATGATTTGCAAATAACGATCTTTAACGATGATGTGTAATTTAAAAATCATTAAAATATCAATCAAACAGAGTGATTCACTGAGGTTATATAAGGTTGACTTCATAATAAAAAAAACAGCTGGAGGATAAACAGTCGTCCAAAGTAGAAGTTAGAAGGTATTCAAGTATTCCGACCTTAACCTGCGTCTGCTTCGTCTGTTCTAGATTCATTTTATAAAGTACAATGTTGTTAAAAGATAATTAATTTGCTAATATATGTAGGTACTGTGTAAATAGTTTCCTTAATGAAATTAGTATAGATCAACGACCGACCATTAGAATAAAAATAAATCAATTATAAGATATGTAGGTTAGTAGTTAAATAAATAATTGGTGATCATATAAAATGATCAAGATTATTTAATTTAGCCTTAAAGAAGACCCCTCGTTATCAGTTTGTATCAAAGATATCTTATCTGTTCAACCCTTATTCAAATATCAAAATCGTGTTAATTTTTAGCTAAACATTGTCTTCGCACATTTTATCACGTGCTACATATTCGATGTACATACATACATGTACCTATAATTAATATTAAATCTAAATTTTTATATTAAAATATGAATAAATGATATCCAAACAAAATTATTTTTCATATACCACATGTCTTTAATTAAACATATTTTAAATGCTTTAATTATAAGGCAACACGATCACACAAAATTAAATCATTTTAATTAGTCGATTTTAAAATAATTTATTATACAGCTTACGTAAGCCATGGTCCGCCGAAATGTTAACAGTTATACCCGAATTTAGACCGAGAGAATCTCAACCTTTTTGAAAAATATAATTTTACTTAAGCAGATATTATAGACCAATAAACCATTGTCAATATTTTTTATATGTTAAACCTAACCAAAAAAAAGAACACAATATTTTCAAATAAAAGTTTGAGATTATGGTTTTTTTCTTATCGAACCGTGGTTCCGTAAAACTTCACACAGTCTGGATCCGGTTATTTCTGTAAACATTTCGGTGGGATATGGTTTTACAGTTTGAGAACCTGGTCTGTCGACGTAAATAGTGTTGCCATTTTATTTCATATAATCACCGATGACTCTCAATCTGTATAATACATTATCCATATATGATATTATTGATATGGGCTCAATTTGTATAAAGAAATGAGGAAAAACATCAGGATGTATGTTTAAATACTAAATAAATGATTCTACTCAAAGATAAAACATATTCGTTTAAGTGCTGAGTACATATTATATACTTGAATATCGCTAGACACTTAAATATAAATAGATTTTAAATGAAATTATTGAATTTTGAAAATGTTAAGTGAAGTGTTAAGTTTTTCACATTTTCCTCCCCTCTTAACCATTGATTCCTTGCATCCATTTTATCTCTCATCGGCTTTGTTATACATACACACATGAAAATAAATTTGATGAAGGCCTTATTTATATATATAATATTATACTGTAAAATAAATTCAAGGGTAAAATCCAATTGTATTGTATATTGAGTACAAGTTCCACGCGTGAAGTTGTCACATTGGTCACGCGCCATTTGCTCAACCAAACACTCGTTTATAAATAATAAAATATTCTGTAAACTGTAACCATTCATTCACCTGTCTCACATTTTAAGAAGAATGGATTACCTGCAGTATTTATTATGTATATCAATTAGTCAGTGCAAACCGTAACCGCTATCTTTCAGTAACTAATTCAATGTTTATCTTAAGTACACATGTTCAATGACAGCCTTGCCTGTAATATCCATTTTTAAGGTTTATAAAGTAATACGAATGTAAAAAATATATTTAATTATTGAATTTCGATCAGGTGTCTCGACATAATGTATTTTTACAACCGGGGCACGTTTGACATTGATCTCGTTTTATTAATTTCTTGACCTTTTTACTTTCGTTTATTACATCCTCCATTGCCGGTTTTTAAGCAACACATTATATATTTTTTTAATAAGTTTATTTTTATATTTAGGAAATGATTTAATATGCAGACGAATTCTTCAATCTGACCGTGGACACGTTGTGCTTTTCATATTAAACAAATTCGTGGCGTGACTGTAAAACTATTCTTTATTTCTTATGTTTGTATGATTTTGTGACTAATCACGGCAGTCATATTAATCAAAGTCAATTATTCATTTTTCCTCATACATTATTTATGCTAAAAAACGACGCAATTTTCAATGGCATTTTCCCTAATTCAACGATTAATCTTCCTGCCTCTTAATATTTCTAACATTATTTGCGCAGTGTAATGATATAATATGGAATTTTCATTATTTTTTTCTTATCTTTTTTCAAAATAAACATTTATTGAAGATAAGTTAGCGCAGGTATTAGCGAAACCAGTGTTATTCAAGTTAATTGTAACCGGTGGATAGATTTTTTAACATTCATCGCAAGATTTTATTTAAAGTAAAATATTATATATTAATAATGTAGTCAGATAGTTAATTATCGAGTTTATCATAATTTTACGTAGTTATTATTACGTTAATAATTGGATTTGAATAAATTTTCCAATCGATTGTAACTGGAGAATTTATCGTCTTCAAGGAAAAGTCACCGCAGACGTTTTGAATATCGAATGTAATAATAATATTTTACAATGCGTATAATTGTGGATTATCTTTTCGATTTCCACAAGATGATTAAAGTAGAGCAAATAATTGTAAGCGACAGGAGCGAGATCATTAAGATTATGGGGGTTTTATTTCTGGGCATCCAAGTGTTTTCTGGATTTTCTTCGGGGAGGAACACTTCGAAGGAAAGCTCAGATGTAGTGTCTTCTGTTTCGTTGTGAGGTGATGAAGCACGGCGATTTCGATGACGGGGTGTAATTCCACACCTGATGGGGGCGCAGTCTCCTGCCTCGAGACAGGCAATGACCCTCACACTCAGACGAACCTCATCTCCACTTTTCATACCGTCAAACATAGCGGCTCTAAAATAATTAAAAAAGGTTTTAATAACATTGTGATCACTTCTCCTCATTTAACCCTTCCACAACAATACTACTATGCATTAAGAGTTCGTGCACAAACAACCACTACAGTCACAAACGTTCCTTGAAATTTACTTTTGGATGGATGCATGGGCGCAGGGGGTCTCTTGCCCCCCCCTGGATTGATAAATTTGAATAAAATAAAACAAAAAATATCGTTGTATATTATTTGCCCCCACATAGAAGATTTTAGGCGGGCGCCAATGGGTGGATGGAAATTTAACTTCTTATGAAACTTACCTCATTAAAAGAGTATGGGTAAGTGGCGAAAGGGGGCGGGATTCCCTGGGGCAGAGTACCCTAGCTCTGGCAGTTCTGCATCCATCTGCTCCTAGAAGTGGAAGTGCTGAATCTCCTCTGATACTAGCCAATGCTACAGAAGATAAACGGGAAGATGACCATCCTGTAATATGTAAAATAAATATATTGCCACAATATTTAATATCTATGAAGAATATTACCTCCAGCACGGTCAACTTCTGCCTTCAACATAAGCATCTCGCCTAAAGATACTTTAGCTTTAGGGGGTAGGGCTTCTGTAAAGTCCCCCCGAGAACCTTTTCTGAATAAACCAACCCTGGTTCGTAAAGATCTCCTACTACCCCCTCGGGCAATCGTACTTGACCTACCAGAACTAAATAAAGATTATCGAAAATACAGTATTAATGTTGATACTGTATTATATTCTGTAAACTCACCTTGTATTATCAACATCCAATTGAAGGTGCTTAGTGTGTGCGGCTATCCTGTCTTGAGTCCTGCACTGAAGAGTTAAAATGGGATCTTCGATTAATCTCATCTTTGATATAGTTGGAAATCTTAATCTCACACATAAGAGCATCACGTCTTTGCTCGTGGAACAATCTCGAACTGCACAACCGGCAAACTGATTCTTGGAAATATTGATACGAAGCTTGGAATTCATTCTCGGTGGGTTTTGTTCACTCTCCACTAAGCAAGATGGATCAGTGGCATCTTCAAATAGTGGTACGTTTTCGTTTGGCGATTTGACTGTTAAAACAGTGTGAAATCTTCCGTTTGGACCTGCATCGAAACAATTCATTTCCGTCACTTCGATATGCAAAGGGTGATCTTCATTCAATCGTCTCCCTTCGATCCGTTCTTCTAAGTCTGTTGGTGGTGTTGTTGCAGACTTTTTAGCAATCTCCACGGAAGGGAGGTATTGAGGAGCAGGTTCGTCTTGAGATGGAGGAGGTCGAAGATCGTTGAATGGAATATCTGGACGTGGATAATCATATCCATCAGTAGTGGAAACTTCAGGGACATCGTCATGAGCTGGCCTATTTATAAATTCTTCATCAGTGGGTGGCAAGGTTGGGTATTCATCCAACGGTGGAAGATATTGAGGTGGTGGATCATAGTGATATCCATCATCGTAATTCTTCGCAAGTCTCGCACCGACATCTTGTCTTTCTGTCGCATTGAAGACTTTCTGCATCGGATTCCAATCATCTTCGTCTGAATATTTGATCAATTTGGAATCTTTTGGGACATATCCATAAGAAGTCCCTTTGGGTACTAGTCTTTCGCAAAGTATATTTACAGGATAAACAAGAAATACAATAAGCAGGACATCCATATCGATGAAGTGGTGATGAGTGAATGGATGCATCACCCAATGCGTGGACAATTGACATTAAAGTATCATCGGTCAGGTTTTAAGCTTTTATCATATGTCGTATGAAAAAGTGGATCAGATCGTGATCGATTGGAAAACAGTAGTAACCAACAATAAGCATCTTCTTCATTTGATGAGTAATAATTTGAGTCAATACCAGATTAAAGGAATACTAATGCCTTCTTGTCCTGTAGTATGTGGTTATTTAGTTTAGGTTAGCTGTTTTATTTATTTTATTAATCCAAAAAGGTGCTTTAACCCTGGAATCAGCAAATCCCATTCGTTATTACTTAGTCGTGCATTGTTGATCGTGTTAAAAATGACCAGATTGTTCCACCTCCAAAGTCTTTTGTATCCTCACTGATGAATATGCATGTTGATTAAATCACGTTTTTCATGTTGTTTTTGGTCGATTTTCCACTAAATATCCTCGTTCACCTCAATAGTTTTCATTTCCGGAATTTATTATTGAATACAATTTTATTTTTACTACGGGATATAATGCTTTTCTTTGTAGCATTAGCGGTGTTTCATTTTGACATCGTTCTTTAGATTAGCCTACTTATTTACGGTAGTACTGAATGACAAATAATAATAATATATTTGTAAAAAAAGAGTCTTGTATGAACTACTTGTTGATTGTGAAATCTTTTTTTTAGTGTGATGGAAGAATCGACGAATTTGCTAGGTGATCTAGCAGGCGGACTTCGGCGTTTGAGTATTCCTGCAGGAGGAATTAGTAATCCTGGATCTCGTCGTATGAGCACTTTGACAGCATCCACAGCAGGTTTAGGGGCTCGAAGACTTAGTGCCCTCGTTCCTGATTCTGTAGTCAGGAGACTTTCCAATGTATCCACATCTTTGGGTCTTAATAAACCACAACCTACAGAATGCTTCATAGATCAAGGTAAGCACAAGAGCACAAAGGTGATATTCCCCACGCATGAAGTATGCAAAAGTACCTGAAAATATGATGGGCTTGACAATCATGACAAGGTGATATGGAAAAGTGATCTCCCAGACCACCACACATCGATGAGTCCTTCAGCTCTTGATAATAGTCTAAAAATAATAAATAAATAATAATATTGATTGAAAAAAATAGTGTTTTCTCAAAGTATTTAATAAATTTGTTCTCCCAACCATCTTTATAATGTTATTGGATTTTAAAAATTAAACTTGTCAGACCAAGAATATGAATAACATTGCCACTGTGATGAAAGTCGGGAAAAATCTATACCATTGCTTTATTAGCAGGCCATACAACTGCATGTATAAATATCAAGATGGCGGACCAACTAGACGAGTCAAACTAATTGTTTAAACGCAGTAAATGTCAGTTTCGTGTGAATTCTCGATAGAGGTGTACATCGCTCTTCATTACTGATGTTAAAACACTATTAATCACCTTGATTACAGTGTTGCCTCTTATGCTCGGTCCGCCATCTTGATATTTATATGTACATTCATCATGTTCTAATTCGTAATTTATAAAATTGATTATTTACTATTCATTATTATTAAGCAAGTATATTGTTAAAGGTCTTTTTAAAAAAAACATAATTCTCTTCACACCAAAGAGAGACCTTTATACAAATCGTTAATTACGAATGATTCATTATAAAATGAATACTGATAAGACTTTACAATTAAGTTAGCTATCAGTATAATATTATGATTTGTAAAAATTACAAATTTTCTTACCGGTAGGTATAATATTAATATGTGTGAAATTTGGTCGCTGACTATATTTAATAAAATATGCACGATTTCTTTATTTACATTTCGATACAACTCATGCTCAAAAGTATAATATTGACATTGATGACCACTGGACAAACATACTCGTTTTTTATGTGATAAAAGTTGATTTTTGATTATTTTTTTTTCTTCAGGAAAAGCGTTATGCGCCCTTTACATGAAGAGTCGAATGAGAGCTTGTGGAGGCACAGCTGTTGCAAAAAATAGAAGCGGTAAAAGAGAAAGGCTTGGTCCTTCGTGGCCAGGAGCACGAATTGTTTTCCCTCGTCTTTCTCAATTAGGAAGACATTTGGAGAGACAAAGACCACGCCTTTATGCAGCAGTGGCCAAACATGCTGCTCGTACAAGAGGACCTCCTACTCCATTACCAGCTCAACCATACGAACCTCATTTGGACAACTCGGGAATCCTTCAAGATCCTGCTGATATAGTATACGCACTAGGTACCGAATTATTTAAAAAAGAAATCACATGGGGAAAGGTATTTAAATAATCAAATATGTGTATTATTATCAGCAGTGTTAATCACAAAAAGCTTTAATTTAAGGTGATATCTTTGATGGCTGTCTGCGGTGCTCTTACTTGTGATCCTAAAGTGAATGCTGACTTTACATCTTTAATTGAAGCGACAGCAGCTGTGATGAGAGCATTTTTATTACCATGGCTCACTGAACATGGAGGATGGGTATGACGAAATCTATTAAACCATAGATATAAACATTAGATATCGCATTGCATATAAGCAATTCGTGTAATTTTGTTTATCCCGTGTATCGTCGCACTCTTCTCTCCTATTCGATAAGGGCATACGTATGTCTTCCTCACTCAAAATATTTCCTGGTGGCCCCTGAGAGTGGTTATGATAATATTTTGGCGATTAAAACCCAATAATATTGTAAACATGTTAAAGAAGTAGTGTTTGGTAAAAAGTGAGGCTAGATGTATTTGAGTGTATGTTTGAGTCCATATGACATGTAGTAACAATGCATTTACCCATTTTACTGTGAAATATAACTGAAGATATGAAGAGACATGTTTACAGTATAATGTTTGCCAAGTAACTGATGTTTTGGCCACTTGATCCACCTTTTTGGCACTCATGTGATATCTTATGTTTATATCTATGTATTTAACAAATATTCTATTGATAAATAATATCCCCCTTTTCCTTAGTACGGATTAGTAGAATACGGTCTACCTCTGGAGCAAGCAGTAGAAACAAAAAGTGGATTTTCTTCAAATAGCATTCTAGCTGGCTCGTTTATTCTTATCGTATTGCTTGTCTTTATGTGGCTATTGCTGAATAAATCTCCTACTTAAAAAAATAACTTATCGTCTTGTATCGAGAGAAGTATTATGGCAATATTTTTAGTTTTAATTGAATTGTATAGTGAAGAACAGCAAATTGTAAAGTAAAATAGATGTCATGTGATAAAAATAAATGTTTATTTGATGTCCACCAAAGATTGGAAAACATTACACAAATAAAATACAAAACGTCTCAGTGAAACGATGTTTGTTCCCTGTCAATAAAATAAATGTACTGATTTTGTATGAAATGCATATATGTATTGTGTTGTAAATATTAATAAAATAATTAAACATGATAAGAAGTTTTTTGTTTTGCAATGTATGTATTGTATATCCTATTACTATGTAATTCGAACTATAGTTTAGTCAATAATTTGGACCCAGGGAAAAACAATGTATTAAAAATTTAAATGTGTACTTATTTCTTAATATTTTTTGAGACGACTGACTTACCTACCTGATTGTATTATATCGCCTTTTCCCTAAAAAAAGACATCCTTCAACAATAAGCCCTGGTGTGATTTTCAGGAGATATTTTGGAGCCCTCCTGGAAAATAAGGTGAAGGAAAAGAATTCAGAATTTAATAAGTAGTTATGACTCGTTGATTGTATTCGCATAAATTTGAAATAAACGAAAATTCCTCAACAGAAATACATTTTTAACGACAACATATGTATAAATTTACTTATTGAGTGTCCCCGATAACTCATATTTCGGATCAAAAAATATTGCAACACATTTTTTTAATAAAAGAACACTTGAATTTATCGAATGCGAGGAATGCACTATTTTATCGATAGACTTGCGTAGTATACTGCTTTCCCTAGTTACATTTTTTTTTAAATATCTACAAAGTTTTTGTCAGTATTCAATATAACATTGTAACGAGAGAGTGTGCCTGCGGTGCGTATACGAATAGAGCTGGTGTACACCAATACTACGAAGCTCTAGTTAGTCAGCTCTATACTTATATGCACCAATACTATCAGCTCTAACCCAACTCACTAACACACTCATATTACATTATTATATTGAATAAATACGGCCTTATTTGTTTGATATAACTAAATAAAGTGAATGGAAAAAAACAGTGATTTGCCACAAAAAAATATATAATGGCAACACTTAATACAAGTCGCTGGACGTCTTGTAGTGGCAACATCAGCGTTCAGTGCTCCTGCCAAAGGAAACAAATGAGAGTGCGTTGGAGAAATTGACAGAACCAGAGACAGAAGATCCAAGAGTTGCCAGGGGCGGGGCTTACACCAGCACTAACACACCACATGGACGAGTAACAGTGACCAGTGACAGCTGCCAGGAGAGGAGCTGCACCAGGCCTACAGCACAGTACGGCGCGGCGCAGGGGGCACATACTCGCATAGTGTCCTAGTGCTAGTTGTAGTCCTTAGTCTTAGTCCTAGTCCTAGTCCTGGTCCTGGTCCTGGTCACAGTCACAGTATCCTACAGCAGCAGACACTCCCTGCCGCTACCATGCTCAAGGGGACTATGCCCAAGAAAGAAAGCAAGATGAGGATCAGAGCCTTTCCTGTAAGTATCACCTTCTTTTTATACTCTTTCACTACATGCAGTCGATTCCTTCAAACAGTAAGCTACCTAACTCGAGAGTTATCTGTTCATTTTTGTGTAATTAATTGGTTTGTACTATAGAGGTTTTAGACAATTGCAGCACTTGCTGACATTTGACTCTTGAGTTAGGTATCTCACTGTTTGAAGAAACTGCCCTTATTTTTCTTTTTTCTACTTTAATATAATTCAGTCCTTTTAACTTAGTCTACCTTATTAACCTTGTCATAATTTCATGGTCACAAAGTCTCGCAATTATTTCAAATGTGTTTTTTTTTTAATTTTATTTTCTATAAATGCTAATATAACCTTGATACTCGCTTTTTTTTCTTCGTTTTGATAAATTAATTTAATCAATATAGTAGTCATATTTTTGAATAATGAACAAACTTCAAGATAAATATGAATCACAGAAATTCATCTAAATAAAATTATGCGGAGCTTGTCAAAAAATTTAATAACCTCTATAAACTCCATTAGTAAACAATTGTTTTTATTTATTTTTCCTCACACCTAAAATAATAAATATAACAATGTACATTTGAATTATTGTTCAATATGAATCTATCACCTTTGACCTGTATGAAATGATAACTTAGTAATTCAATACAAAATTAATTCATTTGTTTTAAAAGTAAACAGTATAGTCTTGTGTTAATAAAAACATTTTCATTACTTTCTAAATCATAAAAATAATTAGTATCATCTTTGCTGATTGCCACCAAATATGTAATATTTATCAAATATTTTTTTCCAAATCGGAGATATAATATAAAATTACTCAATAAATAAACAGGATCTATTTTACTTATTAATTTTTCAGATGACTATGGATGAGCGATATGTAGAAAGTATTTGGTCATTACTGAAAAATGCCATTCAAGAAATACAGAAGAAAAACAATTCTGGTTTATCATTTGAAGAATTATACCGCAATGCCTACACCATGGTTTTACATAAACACGGAGAAAGATTATATACAGGCTTAAAAGAAGTTGTCACCCATCACTTGGAATATAAAGTGACAATTATTTATTATGTGAATTAACAGTGTTATTTGGTATTATAAATATATTCTTTGTATTTTAGGTAAGGGACGATGTACTGCGCTCTCTACACAATAATTTTTTACAGACTCTTAATTTAGCATGGACAGATCATCAAACCAGTATGGTTATGATACGAGATATCCTTATGTATTTAGACAGGGTTTATGTGCAACAAAATGAAGTGGATAATGTATACAATCTCGGCCTCATTATTTTCAGAGATCAGGTAATTTCAATTAAAATGTATTTGGTCAATCAATGCCAAAAGTATTGTATGTAACAATGTTTGTCGATATCTTGTAGGTTGTTAGATATGGTTGTATAAGAGATCATCTCCGGCAAACTCTGCTTGACCAAGTTGCAAGAGAAAGAAGAGGAGAAGTTGCAGATAGACTTGCCGTTCGTTCGGCGTGTCAAATGTTACTCATGCTCGGTATCAACTCCAGACAGGTTTACGAAGAAGATTTTGAAAAACCCTTCTTGCATCAGTCAGCTGAGTTTTACAAGGTTATCTTTTTATTCTATAAAAAGACAATTTGTAGATGGAATAGATTTTTGTAAAAGTTTTTGAGAGGATGAGTGCTTCTACAGATCACCAAAGCCTTCAAATTGAGTATAGGCAGTTTCTTAGTGAAAATGTGTATGAGACTCTCTCATAGATTATAAATTGATGCATTTGATAGAAAAATATGTAATTTCAATATAAAAATTTGAGAATTATAGTTGCTTCGATTGGAATAATTAAAGAGAAAAATAGATTAAACTACATGAGAATCAATTTTTAATGCATGTTTAAATAAATCTATTTTCAGATGGAATCTCAAAAATTTCTAGAGGAAAACAGTGCGGCTGTTTATATTGCCCGAGTAGAAGGTAGAATCTTAGAAGAAGGTGAAAGAGCCCGACATTATTTGGATGTCTCGACTGAACCTAGAGTAGTCGCCGTCTTAGAACAAGAACTTATTAAGCATCATATGAAGAATATTGTAGAGGTATGTCAACGATCAATATTTAATTTTAAATTATTTATTCGACACACTTCATTTTATTGTGCCTTATTAGTAAATTTAGAATAATAACAGTGCTGATTATTTTTTTTTATTGTATCAAACGCGCAGATGGAAAATAGCGGAGTAGTGCATATGTTACGTAACACAAAAACTGCCGAGTTGTGCTGCATGTATAGATTATTGGCCCGAGTATTGGGAGGTTTAAAAGCAATAAGTGAAGCTGTAAGCGCTCACCTCCGTGAAAGTGGTCGAGCCCTAGTGCAAGATCACCAAAATGCCGCTAATGCAATCATCTATGTACAGGTAATAAATAAACTTGCAATTCATAATGCTTATTAATTGATAATTATATTCAATTTTTTATTGTTTTAGAATTTGTTGGACCTTAAAGATAGGTTTGACCATTTTCTACTAAACTCATTTAGCAATGATAAATTATTTAAACAGATGATCGCTTCTGATTTTGAATATTTTCTTAACCTAAATCAAAAATCACCCGAATACTTATCCCTTTTCATTGATGACAAATTAAAGAAAGGTGTACGAGGGGTGAGTGCATTTGTGTATAAATAATATTATTTCAAATATTCATATAATTTAAATCTTAAAAAAAAACAGATGAGTGAGCAGGAAATAGAAGCTGTCTTGGACAAGACTATGGTGTTGTTCCGTTTCCTACAGGAGAAGGACGTATTTGAAAGATATTACAAACAGCATTTAGCAAAACGATTACTATTAAATAAATCAGTGTCTGATGATAGTGAAAAGAACATGATCTCAAAATTAAAGGTAAATACAATAATTTGATACTTTTTGAAATTGGTGATAATTTATGATACTTATTGGTTTATTAACTTTATAGACTGAGTGTGGTTGTCAGTTTACTTCTAAACTAGAGGGAATGTTCAAGGACATGACTGTTTCAAATACAATAATGGATGAGTTTAAAGAACATGTTTCATCTTCAGGGGTATGTTTTTAATTATATATATATATATATATATATATTTATATAGAATAATTTTAATTAATTAAATGGATATTATGTAGACAAGTTTACACGGGGTGGATTTGTCAGTTCGCGTGTTGACTACAGGATTTTGGCCAACCCAATCAGCTACCCCAAATTGTACAATACCTGCCGCACCACGAAATGCCTTTGATGCTTTTAGAAGGTATGCTTATTATTCATTTCAATCAATCACTATTCAATATATATGTATGTATTTTATGCTTCCAGATTCTACTTGGCCAAACATTCTGGAAGACAATTATCACTACAGCCTCATTTGGGGAATGCTGATTTAAATGCAGTATTTAAAGGTTCTCCTAACGGACAAAGCGGTAGTTCTAGTACATCTGTTTCAAATGTCACAGCCAGTAGTAGTGCCACTACCGTTGCTCACCGCAAGCATATTATTCAAGTATCTACCTTCCAAATGTGTGTATTGATGTTGTTTAATAATAGAGAGCGATTAACATATGAAGTAAGAACTACATTTTACGATTTAAAAATTAAGATTTAACGATTATCTCTTATCTTTAAGGAAATACAAAGTGAAACCGATATTCCTGAGAAAGAATTAGTACGAGCTCTCCAATCATTAGCACTGGGCAAACCCGCTCAACGTATATTGTTGAAACAACCAAAAACAAAAGAGATTGAACCATCACACGTGTTCTGCGTTAATGATTCCTTTACATCTAAATTGCATAGGTATGATTAATAATAATATTTTATTGTGTTAGTTTTAATATATACGATATTTCTGTTGGTAAAAAGAAATATATGAAAAAATTCATAATTCATTGATCTTTGTAGAGTTAAGATTCAGACTGTCGCTGCCAAGGGTGAGACGGAACCCGAACGTCGTGAAACTCGTAGTAAAGTAGATGAAGACAGGAAGCATGAAATTGAAGCTGCAATTGTGCGTATCATGAAGGCTCGCAAAAAGATGACTGTATGTACATGAACTGATTGTCACATATTTGATTGGAAATAATTTTTTAACATATTGATTATTTACAGCACAATAATTTGGTTACCGAGGTTACCGAACAGTTAAAAAGTCGTTTCTTGCCTTCGCCTGTTATAATTAAAAAGAGAATCGAAGGCCTCATTGAAAGAGAATACATCGCCAGAACATCGGAGGATCGTAAAACATATACTTATGTTGCTTAGGTGTGCTCACTATTCTAAAATAAATCTTTTCAAATACTGACTTTTTTATTGTTAATTTTTCCAGTCATCTGTTGGCGGTGTTGTGTTGCTGTGGCAGTCAACTCCATCACCTCAGTTGAAATCTCAGTGCATTATAGTTGAACTATTGAGTTATAAAATAAATAAATATAGTTTTATGTTATTTTAAACAAATTGAAGATATTGGTTGCCAATAATTAATGCATTATCGTGTTTTCCCGACAACCCGATTTTATGATGGCTGGTTCGTCAACCCCGATATTGTGTCCAGAAGAGATATATCCCGCTCGAACTGTGTGAAATACAATGTGACGTTATTAAATATTTCAAGTGTGTCTGTGGCCTTTCCTCTCGACAGTCCGAAAATTACTGTTGCATTTTAAAAGCAATTTAAAAAAAAATGAATGATTGTAATATTTGTATTCTATAAGTTATTTTAGAAGAGATTCGTTCTTTATTTTTATTGCCAGCTCTGTGGTTGGTGATTTTTTTTTTTATAAATGGTATATTACATTATTAAAGGTATTCATTGTTTCAAAATTTGATGAAAAAAAAAATTCTATCTGTGGAATATCCATTTTATATACATATTATGTAGTTTAATAGTAATTAACTCATTCGACGAATTTGATCCCTTGTAAATAAAGTATATTCGTTTTCTTTTCAATTTAAATACATATATATATTTTTTTTTTTGTAGAAAGTGATTATTAAATGTATGCTTTCAGTTTGTTCTCTTCCGGGTGGATTGCGATGTAAATCTGATTAAAATATTATATAAATAAATAGTATGTAAAATTTCAATCGAGGTGTTTTACCGCTTCTTTCTACTATTAACACCGATGTTCCTAAAAATGTCTTATCGCTTGTCACATGTGTGATTTTGTTTCGAATGGGTTTTTCTATGTTTTATCAGTTCGTTTGATTGACAGAATCCCTTTTGGCAAACGGAACATACATAAGGTTTTACTCCTGTATGCGTTCTTTGATGAGCTATTAAATTACCTACAAATAAATTTTGACCATGTTTAAACTTTTACTTATGCCAAGTGTTTTGTAATTGATCTAAAACATTCATAACCAGTATCAATTTTAATGGTTTATATTTTCAGGTGAATTAATTTTATGAATATTTTAAATGAATTTAATAACACCCGTGTATGTTTTATGGCAATTTATCTTTACTTGATGATGAAAATGCTCTGCCACATGTATCGCAAGCGTGAGGCTTTTCTCCAGTATGTGTTCTGATATGCATTTCTAAATCTTTGGCTCTTTTACATTCTTTTCCACACATCTCGCATTTGAAAGGTCTTTCTTCGCTATGACGCTTCATGTGTGCCTGTGAATGTTGATATATTATATTTTTTAAATAAACTAGCAAATGAAACACAATTATAGAACTTACTTTTAAATTACTGTTTCGAGAAAATTCCCTACTACAAAGTTTACATTTAAATGGCTTATGTTTCGAATGAATACGAGAATGTCTGGATAGTTTGGTGGCTGTTTGAAAAGTTTTCAAACAAGTTTTGCATTGAAATATTTCATTGTTAATTTCTGTAACATCCTGTGGATGACACAACGCTGAAAAAATAAATATAAATCAAATATATATATATAAAATCAAATTAATATATAAAATCTAAACATTACATACATTGTTCACTATTTGGTTTTACATCTCTAAACTCTCGCAAATGCCTATCTGATTTTTCTGCAGTTTCTTTAAATTGATAGGCCATATCCAGCCTAATTATACATTCACTGCAAATTTGATCAGGAAGTCCATCATTCTCCCATATCTGTTCAAAGTAGAAAATATACGCAATTATCAATACGACAAAATGTCAATGGACATGATTTACCTGAACATTGGTGAGAGTCATGATTTTTCTATAAATGTGTACAGTGAACACTGAAACCAAAGGTTTGTTTCCACAATCTAAACATATTCTACAAATAGACGTACGGCACATCCTCTTGTCACCGGTGACAGTAAACATGGGTGTTGCCATAATAAAATAGAAGTATGTATAATTTTTATTTTTTTAGAAGCTTTTTTATAACGTTTATACATATATCCAGTTATTAAATACGCAATGTGTATTGTAGATTGGTGATTTATGTTTTAAGATAAGTCTTGGGAATGAATGATTGTAAATAATTTCGGAAGAATAGGACTGGGATGGATGAAATATGAAGGTGATCGGTGATGTGTATCGAGTATCAGACATTACAGGTGTATGGACGAGTGCACAGGTGAGAGACGAGGCACGGTGGGAGAGGGGAGGAGAGGGGAGCAGAGGGGAGCACTAGTTGTGCCAGTTGAGTGCCGCGTGTTGTGGCTGGAGGTCGTGTGCTGGTTACAGTCCTGTCCGAGCAGTGGTGGTCCAAGTCCTGAAACTAGTAGTACTCACTATTGTTAGTTATCATTGTTCTGTGATGTGGCCGCAGTGGCCGCTGTTTGGATTAAGGCTGAGCTGCTGCAGTTCTTCAGTCTGAGCTGCTGCAGGTTTCGTGTCGGCCCACCCGTCCACGTCACGTCCCAGGTAAATATTTACTCTTCTAACTTGAAAATCAGTTTTATATTATGTGAATTGTAAAAAAAATACGTGCATACATTATCCGAAAACCGGTAGAGTTATGCAAATTGCAAACGCTGTAAACCGCATTCATTTATCGTCGTACACCTGAGATCTTCACACTTTAACTCCAACCTTATATAAATATCCTGTTATCACACTTTTCATGAAATAATAATTAAACTATCCCAAAAAATGGTTAACATGTATGTATAAAACCACTGTCCTTATCGACTGCCTATGGGTAGGTTTGTACTATAGTGATTGTACAAAATTCCAGCGTTTGACTCTTGAGTTACGTAGCTAACAATTGAAGAAATCGACCCTATATAACTGATTAGAATTAAATTTTTAGCATAAATGTACGCTTAGGTCTCAATTATTATATTTTTCCCTAGTTATAACTGATCCTTGGGCAAGACCGTGAAAAAACATGTTTTCAACTGTTAAAAATTTTGAGGCTTACATTTTATTATTCTATTAGAATTTTCGGATTTTAACGGAACAATCTTATAACAAAATAATATTAATCAAATAAAATTACTACTTTATAGTATATCCCATGAATATAATAAGTATGATAGGTGTAAATGTATATCATATAATGTTTTGTGTACATATAAGAGAGTTGAAATAAAATAATATTATAAAGGAGATCGTTGCAGAGCTCGAATACGTTAAAGCACTTCATTACACCCACTTGGACTGCTGTGTATTAATAAATAACCATAGTTAAAATTTAGTTTACTAAAAATAGTTTAAAAAAATCTACATAGTAAATATGTATTTATGATACCTTCATTTCGTTCTTCATAGTTTTTTTTAGATAGCAACATTTGTAGATTTTGTGCCTTCATACGCGCTTTTGACTGAAAGCAGTCGATATTAATAAATCACACTCTTTACTAAACGATGACCTTTTTTTAATATAGATTATTTTTTAATCGTGTAGAGCCACGCGTACATACATAATATGTATTATAGACATACAGAGTATGCGGTGTGCATAACGGTAAGCCGTAATTGCGTGCTGTGGACGACCGACGAGACGAGGAAGATGAGGTTGGAATGCAGTAAGCTTTTGACGGAATTTCGGAATCAAATTCATTCCAAAACACTTGTTTATTATCACCAGCTTTCTCAACAACAAGTACCACTCAAATGTCATGTTTATTGCGCAATCTCAATTGTTTTCACCGCCGAATTTCAACAACGATGAAAGTAAAACAATAGCCCCCCGATGAAATGACAAGAGGCGATCTTCACGGGAAGCGAGAGTCGGTTCTCAGCATTATTAAATAAATTGGACTGTGGATGTCACAAAATAAACATAACGCTCTATGAACTTTCCACAGTTACCAAATTTTCAATGAAATAATGAACTTTCTTCGCAGTTTTCGAATTGCACAATCCGCATTTGAAAATGCTTTCTTTATATACAATTCTATAATACTTTCAAACTTGAGATAGTATGTTATTAAATCCTGCTTATTAATACTGCGGAATTTTATTTTGAAAATAATACTTTCTACATACATACTATCTTCAAAATAAAGTGAGTTATCTAACTTAAGAGTCATTTTTGTGCTATCACTATATTACAAACCAATAGATTACACAAAAATTAATCGATAAATCTCAAGTCAGGTTTTTTTACCGTGACGATTTATAGGATTCCCTTATAAGAGGTTACGAGAAAATATAGTAGAAGTGGTTTCCCAGGCCACCCACAGCAATGAGTCCATCAGATTTAATCATCATCATCATTGTATTGTTAATTATATCATAGCACTGCAAGCATAATATTTTTTTGGCAAAATTTCCTTAAGTTAAGTCTTTAATTTTTAAAATATGTACACTTTTTTTGTCGATTCCGTGACTGTTTTCTCGCTTTTTTTATTTATAGCCGTATTAGGCCTAAATATAATAATAAACATCCACCCAATCAAATTAGAAATATTTTTACATATTACAAATTATTTATTTTTATTTATTTCCGTATAAACGCTCAGAAGAGCTTTTTTATAGACAAAACAATAGTAACAAAAAAGGTAAATAAAAATGAAAAGTACATATATAAATATAAATAATAGTATTATAAAAAAAATGTTTGTATAAAATGTATGTAAAATAAAATAAAATAAGGTGTAGAAAGCAATAATTTATATGTTGCTATATAAGTTTGCTTCTAAACAAGTCCTTTAGGTGGAAGAATTTGTGGAAAAGAGTTCACCCAACGCAAATTCGTTGCAGTCTATTCAGAGGAGAATAAATGAGGTAGTAAAAATAATGCTTTAATTTATCGCGTTTTCATAATAATCCCTGTTAAGTATAAAATTTATAATAAAACTAACCATAAATTATTTATTTATAGATTTTTAGGCTTTGTTAAGCTATAGATTTTAGATGTTGTTAATATATTTTAAATATATCTTACAATTCAGGAATTCAGAATACATCTGAATCGATATTTTATTAACGTATTGCACCAAATATTCAGTCATTTAATAATAATTTGTTATCGTCTTGTTTGTTAATTTGTAGATACTTTTTGTGTTGATAACCCATCGATTAATGGTGTTCCTTACTTTATTCTTCAGAGCAGACCACATTTTTCTCGGTCGTCCTTTTCCTTATTTTTCATCTGTTTCACTCACTTGGTAACTAAGGCTTAAGCTCAGGATTCCTAGGCGTGCGTCGCCGTATAAAGTACACCATAAAGACGGTAATAGAGTTGCTTTGCTGTACTTTTGATCAGTTTTTTGTTAATTAGTGCCTCGCCCGAGGCTCAGATGAGATATTAACTAACAAAAAACCCATCAGAAGTGTAGCTAAGTAACTCTACTATCGTATTTACGGTGACGTATGCCTGGGAATCCATTGCTTTTCATTGCAATATTCGACTTATTTTTTTCTTTCTTAAAAAATATTTCAATGCTTACTTGGTTGGTGAAATACACAGTATGTCTGTTAATTGTTGTTGATGTGATGATGATGACTGACCACCCCATATAATGATTATGGTGAGACATGTTGAGATACTTTGTATTATAGTTGGCCTTAACTTGTTTTGCTAACGGAATGGTCAGGAATGGCTTCTCGTTGCACCGGAATTGGAGCATCGCCACGATGGATGGTCACCATGAACACTTCGCACTTTAATACGCACTATTTCATCTCATTTTTAAATACTTTAAATTCTCCGTTCACACAGTGCGTTGATAATTTAATGCCAATCATCGATAATAATTATGAGCCATTGCACGCGGCTTCGGATTATATCTATATAAATAAATATTACAGCAAAAATTCTGTGTGACGTAATGGTTATTCCGCATAGCTAATCCAAGAGGATGTTAAAATTTCAATATTTTTTATTTATCTAATATATACATATAATCAATCATAATAGTAAAGCATGAACCATCATCACCTTGCCATTACAGGAAAAACCTAATGCGGTTCGGCAATGATGGACATTTGTCAGAATTATAGAAGTAAGGATATATAAGAAATACAACATATTATAAAAAAATATCAAGAATGTTTAAAGTTAAGGAATTCTTTCATACTTCTCATGTCAAATATGTCATTTTCAACCCCACTGGCATTCCATTCATTCAAAAGAACTATGGATCTGGTTAATGGGGAATGACGGAGTATGTTAGTATGGGTCCTAGGGGTTGCAAATAAGGAGTGAGAGCGACAGTGCGTATAATTCTCGGTATATTGCACTATCTACAATTTTATTTAATCAATTGAATATACAGTGGTACCTCGACATATAAGTTTAATTCGATATGCAAGCTTAGTTGTATCTTGAAATACTCGCATCTCGAAGCTAATTTCCCCCATACAAATTGCCATTAATCCGTTCTAGCTTCCCAAATGTCCTCGCAAAAAAAACAGTTTTCATAGTTACGTGTTTTTGAATATGAAAATGTAATATGTATTGTATAAAAACAAAAAAGAGAATGTAAATAAATAAATTGGATTTATAAAGTGCTTAATTTTCGTCACTGTTTTTCTCTTCATTGGTCTTTTTTCGCTAACTTTTCTCGCCCTCATATGTAGGCTGTTTAGAAAAAAATGTTCCAGACCCATGGATTTCTTTAGTCGATTACTTTTATCTCGAAAAACTCGTATGTAAATGGCATTTTAAGTATTTTATTATGCATCTTTCCTACAATCATTATAACCAGACCTAGTCTAAGTGGGTGTGATCTCTCTCTGTGATATTTACACGAAACCTTATTTGATAGTTATCAATAAATATTATATTCATGGAACAAACAATAAACTTGAATGCAAATTTAAAAAAATGGTAATTTTATTTTATTAATATTATTATGTTACTAGGGTCATTTTAATTGAAATTTTCAATTTGTTAATGTTTTTTTTATGTTCTGCTTGGTTTTTTAATAGGACGTTTATCTTTGAGTTTTGATTTCATTTTTGATTTAAAGTTTTTTTTTTATCGATTAGAAGAAATTTTTGAATTTAAAAATGTGGAATTGTAATGCATTATCAAATTAAATACATCTAAAAATATTTTTAATTTATTTAATATTTTCAATCGATATTGTTTTTAGATGCTCTGTTTTGTTTTTAATACGAAGATAATAAGTTTGTTTTTCATTCGAAAGAATTTTGAATTTTTTTAAATATACTCTAAGGATGGTTGAGGGAAGCACCCGTACAGACATACAGACATATAACATACACACACTTAGACAATTATATATATTATAAGATTCTTCTGTTAATATCCGAAAATTCAAATAGAATAATACATTTAACCGATAAATAAAGCATGAAAATGTTAGCCGCGCAGTGCTCTACAATTGTGAGCACTTGAAAACCTGTTTTATCACCCTCTTAGCTGAGGTTTGATTATTATTAAACGATATCACACTTGAGATCAAATTTAGGAGATTTATTAATATTTTTGAAAATACTGAAGTGCCACATATTTTATGAAGTTCTTTGACGTATTCGAGCTTTGCAACAATTACCTTTATTATATTTTTTCTGTTTTTTTATTTCATTTCAAGTCTCTGATATTTACATAAATATTATATGATATAAATATACAGTTATCATACCAATTATATTTATGGGACAAACTATAAAGTAGTAATTTTATTAATACAATAAGATTGTTCCGTTAAAATCCGAAAAATCAAATAGAATAATACATTTTTCCGAATAATAAAGCAATTTGTAAAAATGTAAGCAGTGCTGTGCTTTTCAAATGTTAGCTATTGAAAACCTGTTTTCTTATCATCTTGTCCGAGGTTTGCACACAATAATATAATTGAAATTTGCTTTGAAAATCTTTCTTGGATTCGACCTGATTTAACATTCTATTTTCTCCAATACATATTATATAAAAATTGATGATGACAATATAAATTTTGGTGTAAACATCAGTCACTTCAAATAAAATAATAAAGCTAATGGTTGCAGTGCTCTAATACTAGAACATCAACTTGGATTTGATTTTGATTAATTCGTCAATGATTGTTATCATTCATAATGAATGCCGAAATTTTAATTAATTCGTAGACACGTGAGAATTATTTATGGCATACAAATCTCATAAATATCCTCTATGGCTTTGCCGGTACATGACGTGGAACAATGGCATAATTGCAGCATACAATTTCTGATTTAGGATTAATGGTTTTGGACTTATTTCCATGGGATAGTCAACAAGCCCATGACCATGACTTAGCATTCATAAGATGCTGTATTACTGAAATATCACAGCAATACCAAAGCATTGAAAAATATCTCAAAACTCTTTATGTATTTTTATTAAATTCAAATTTTTTCTCTGCATTTCGTTGCCCTTTAGATCGATTAGTTTATCTTATTATAAATTGTTCATCCACACATATTTGGCTTCTTAATTGGAGCGTGTGGTTTTTTCAAATTTTCTAGACGAACGAAAGCTAGTCATTATCGCAAACAGACCATGAGATATAAACAAAAAGTTTTTTTAAAACTATTGTTAATACCCACCATAAATCATCTATCATCCGTTATTTTATACGAAATACACAGGATAAGATTCCTTCATTCGTGCTTGTTTCTAGTTTCGTTTAACTACTTATT
Source organism: Agraylea sexmaculata (assembly GCA_022606485.1). NCBI lineage: Eukaryota > Metazoa > Arthropoda > Insecta > Trichoptera > Hydroptilidae > Agraylea > Agraylea sexmaculata. Next base: position 41,816 of record JAGTTH010002475.1, read on the forward strand.
AAATTATGCACAGGATTGACTTGAATTAACTGAGAATATTATAGGGGGTGGTAGGGTATCGCAAGAATAAGTGAAAAAATATATTAAATATATAAATTATTAAAAATATTAATAGTTCTTTTGAAATCGAGTTTGGACCACCATCTTGGAATCAGCTGTTTCGCATGTGTATTGTGTTTTTTAAATACCTAATTAATATTTTCAATATTTAATTAATAATCAATATAATATTTTTTCAATATTAAATTTTCTTCATTTATACATATTTGTAAAATAATTTTAGTCCAACCTGTATATGTAGTCAATTTAAATGATACAGTTATGGTGTTTAAAAAGGACATTAGAAATATAAAAAATAAATTTATTCAACAATACATTGCATTGTGAATAAGAGAATTGAATTTTTCATAGATACTGAGATTGTCTTTCTCGATTACGTTTATTTTTTATGTAATATTATGGTTAAGCAGGTTTAACACAGATTTGTATAAAATAGAGTTATGCAAAATTGGTCAAAATCACTGGTTGATCATTCATTATTTTTAGATCGTGTTGTTTTCGACTAATAAGATGTGTTGATGGTTTTTTTTTTATTTGAAGTTTATTCTATAATCTCTCAGATAACGGTACAAATAATAGAGTGTATGTTTTCTTTAATTCTTATTACATTCCCTCTTGATTCTAATCTGATCCATAATAAACGCATACTTATTGTATGCTTATCGATTCGTAAATAGCATTTCAATAAATATATCTTCAACCAAAGCCTGAATCCACATCAAGTGTTATTCGTAAACTCATGTGTGAATTTAATTTATTTTTTTAATATGATTTTCGTGTTATGTGACCTGATATTAGCCCCCAAGTGCCATTGTCACGGTCCTTGGTTACGAAATAAGCTCATATGTGTCATTGTACTGTTGCTTTTGATGTCACTACCAAAACCGCTAATGTAAAAAACGCTTACAATAACAGACTAGGTCGTTTTAATATTATTAACAGGTAGTAATCATCATTATGCGGTATGAGTTAATATTAATCAATTATAGTTGCCATTATCCCCAGTGTCCATTTTTCGAGAGGTACATGAACTACACTTGTATAAATTGGGCAAGATTTTGATTGAGATTATTAATAATTAAAGAAATAATGAGTAATGGAAACCATTTGTTGTGATGGTAAACTTATGTCGATTTTATTCTACTCTATACAGTGAATTCTGTCATAATAAGTAATTCGTATAACGAGCAAAACTGATATTTCGCATAACGAGTAAGGCAACCCTTAACAATAAAATGTCTCCAGATAGTTTTCCATTGAAATATTGAGTAATTGAAACAATTGTTCACAATTTTATACTTCTCTCGATTTTATCCTACTCTATACAGTGAATTTTGTCATAACAAGTAACTCGTATAACGAACAAGACTAATATTTCGCATAACGAGTAAGGCAACCCTTAATAATAATATATCACCAGATATTTTTCTCGTAAAAAATAATATAATATTTACCACAAATATTTTTTTTCAAATTGCAATCATATTAACTATATATCGTCGGTTTTCTTAAGTCCATTATATCAAATTTTACAGGAGAGACAAAAAACTGTTCGAAGCCAAAAAAACGCAGACTTAAAACTACACATTTTTAAAAATCATAATTAATTTTTGTTCACATATATATATTTAAATAAGAAGTTAAATTTATTTATTGTGTTCAAATGGGTGCTTTGAGGTAACAGCAATTTAACCTATTTTTTTCTGGATAATATATATGCATTAAAAATTCTCCCTAGTTAAATATTTTGGAGTTAGGTAATCTGCAAATAAATAATAAGATTTTTTTCGTCATCGTATGCATTATTGTGTTTTTGCATTGATTTATATTGGAAAATTTGTTTCGCATATCGAGTAAGGTTCTGGAACGAATTAGGCTCGTTTTGAGAGGTTTTACTGTATTTTTTTTTATTATTATAACATAATATGAAACATGCGGTTATTTTTAATGTAAAAAAACGTGCAAAGGTCGGATATCATGAATTGTGTGAATTTTATTACAATTCGTGAATGATTTTATTACAAATCATCTCCGTTGTATGTAGATGCAAAAATGTCGGATTTAAATCCAATCTGTCCAATTAAAGTTTTTTTTATACTTGGTAGGATGTTTTTATTCAATATTTATCATACATGATACGCCGATTACCTGTTTTCTTCACAAATACTATATGTATTGGATTTTCGTATCACCATTAGTCAATTCCATCATCCGCTGTGTATTATTGGTAATTTAATTATGATTTTCATACACTCACTTATATGTGTAATACATATAACTATAAAAAACGCAATCCTTGAAGCGTGAACTAGTGGAGTTAACCGCGTTAATTAGAGTATTATTAGTGCTTGTGTGTTGATTATTATTTACTATGTATGAATGCACCATCGTATTATTAAATTCTATTTCAACCCCCAATTGCCAATTTATTATAGATCTCTAAACAGGTTGAAGAGATTCTCAGATTCGGCTAAGTGGGTGCACTGAAGTACCTTGGAGCACTGGACATTTTTATTAAATTGAATAATGTTATTTAGATTCTCGGATATTGACACACAGCTTGATTGTATTGTTTTATTCAATTGTCTAATATTTACACATTCATTATTATACAAAAAAATTATATCCATGTAATTATAATGTTGAATGTGGCAAAATATCAACAATATAATTTTTTTAGACTGTTATCATATCCGAGAATCAAAATAGAATGATATAATTTACTAATTTAATAAAAAAAATAACCAGCACAGTGTCCAGAGCTCAAAGGAACTTCAATGCACCTATTAAACCAAGTTTTGGTGATGTTTCAAAATTATATTATTTTATTTTAATGAAACTCAAGTACTGAACAAAATAATGTACTGTAACAATACATATATATTTTACTCTTTTCAGTAGGTACATAGTTTTTTTTAATTGTATTTTTTCATCTCATGAAATGTTCGTTATATTCTCAATAATATTCGATTAATGTTGGCAAGCTTGAAAAATATTATTAATCGCATTTTCAAATTACAATTCAACTGAATATTTAAAGTAGATCAAATCTTCAAATTTAATAAAATGAATTAATACATAAAGAGTTTTATTTACGATGGGAAAGAGAGCATCATTTGAAATGGTCCCTTTTACTGTTACTTTTAGATGCTGTACAATCGGTTTGTTTATTTGGATATACCGTGAAAGTGATTTAATATAATATATATAATTGTCTAACTGTGTGTATGTTATATGTCTGTATGTCTGTCTGTCTGTCTGTCTGTATGTCTGTCTGTTCGGATCAATCTTTCAAATATCCTCAGCGTATGTATACAGAGTCGCTATATACAGAAAAATAGTCCTTAATATATCAGGGTACAAGCATTAAAATTCTGTGTGCTCTTAAGTCTTTATGGAACTGAGCCATATATTCAAATAGAATAGAATATTTGGTAGTGAGACTGCATTTATATTTGTTGATTATTGAAGATATGCGAAAGTAGCCCTTAATATGTATCGAATACCTTCGAGATATCGTATACTTTCGTTTGAAATATGTTTGCTGTCAGTTTAGTTCGAAATGTATGAAACTTCAAAAAATGTTCATTTTCAATGATTGTTTAAACTATAAAATGGGGCTTTTTCGAAATAGTAAAATGGTCCTATTTGACCGGCAACTAATGTAGATTCATCCATTATCTATAACACATTTCATGTCTGTCAATAGAAGGTAGTTAATCGTAATCTGTAAAATTTTATATATTCAATTCAATTTTTTTAACACTTGACAGACAAGTGTTGCCAGGTGTATAAATAATTCAATTTAAATATTTAATCATAATTAATATATATCTAAAATCTCGAAACGGGTATTTTAATGATAATATTATTAAATTTATTTCAAAATAATTTTAGAGATATTTAATAATGCATAATAAATGAAAATTCTCAAAAAAGTATTTATCGGGAGACTCGCTTTTTAAATATTGTGATGAGTGTTGTCATCATATGAAAACCGCGTTATATTATTTTATTAATAATTTTAATAAATTTCAAACTTCTTTCGAATGAAAAAACAAACAACTTATTATCTTCGTATTAAAAACAAATCAGAGCATTTCAAAATATTAAATAATTTCAATATATTTTTAGGTGTATTTAATTTGATAATGCATAACAATTTCCACATTTTTATACATCATTTTAAAAAAAAAAAAATTCTTTAAAGCAAAAATGAAATCAAAACTCAAAGATAAACGTCCTATTAAAAAACCAGGCAGAACATAAAAAAACATTAACAAATTGAAAATTTCAATTAAAATTACCCTAGTTTCCGTTAATAAATAATAAAAAAAAAACAATTCATCATTTTTCAATGTATTTATTTGATACTCTGTGTAGTATGTTTAAAGAGTAAATATTTACATTATATGTCGACATAAACATTTGATTCATAATTATTTATACTCTCTTAAAATAATGACGATGTTTAGATGAGAGCATAGCAAATATTTATTTAATTATCAATATTAATACATTATAAGACCCGAATCATTATTTATCCGATATTATATAACTGGTTTGTTGGTATTTCTCAATGTTTTAACACCATAAAAGTTTATTAGCAGATATAACTGTGATTCCATGACTGTTTGATAATATAAATGTTTTCATTAATAATTACAACTCAGGTCAATCGTACACGTTTTGTATATTTTTATATTAATTTGGTTAGTGTTGTTTAACTATAGTTTCTCCGGCTTTTTACACGATGAACCGTGAATCTGGATTCATCAATAGACAAGTTTATCTATAAATTGAATACCAAGTCTTGTCCTCAATTAGTAAAATAATTAAAGGAATAAACAAGAGCCTTAATAAAACTCATAAATTATTACTTAAAATATGTGGCACTTCATCTCAGGCGTGTTATCGTTTAATAATGCATAATAACCAAACCTCGACCAAGAGGGTGAAAAACAGGTTGTCAATTGCTCAAAATTGTAGAGCACTGTTCGTCTTACATTTTCATGTTTATACATATTTATCGGAAAAATGTATTATTGTATTTGAATTTCCGGATATAAACAGGACAGTTTTATAACATAATCATATTAATAAGGCTTAATAACAATAATATATATAATTGTCTAACTGTGTGTATGTTATATGTCTGTATGTCTGTCTGTCTGTCTGTCTGTATGTCTGTCTGTACGGGTCAATCCCTCAACCATCCTCAGCGTATACAGAGTCGCTATATACAGAAAAAATAGTCCTTAATATATCAGGGTACAAGCATTAAAATTCCGTGTGCTCTTAAGTCTTTATGGAACTGAGCCATATATTCAAAATGGAATAGAATATTTGGTAGTGAGACTGCATTTAAATTTGTTGATTATTGAAGATATGCGAAAGTAGCCCTTAATATGTATCGAATACCTTCGAGATATCGTATACTTTCGTTTGAAATATGTTTGCTGTCAGTTTTGTTCGAAATGTATGAAACTTCAAAAAATGTTCATTTTCAATGATTGTTTAAACTATATAAACTAATAGTAGATTCATCCATTATCTATAACACGTTTCATGTCTCTGTCAATAGAAGGTAGTTAATCGTAATCTGTAAAATTTTATATATACACTTCTAATTGCTTGACACATGAAACGTAGTGTTGCCAGATCTATAAATAATTCAATTTAAATATTTAATCATAATTAATACATATCTAAAATCTCGAAACGGGTATTTTAATGATAATATTATTGAATTAATTTCAAAATAATATTAGAGATATTTAATAATGCATAATAAATGAAAATTCTCAAAAAACAGTATTTGTCGGGAGACTCGCTTTTTAAATATTGTGATGAGTGTTGTCATCATATAAAAACCACGTTATATTATTTTATTAATAATTTTAATAAAAAAATTCAAACTTCTTTCGAATGAAAAAACAAACAACGTATTATCTTCGTATTAAAAACAAATCAGAGCATTAAAATATTAAATAATTTCATAATATTGTTAGATGTATTTAATTTGATAATGCATTACATTTTCATACTTCATTTTTAAAATCAAAAATTTCTTCTAATCGATAGAAAAAACACTTTAAAGCAAAAATGAAATCAAAACTCAAAGATAAACGTCCTATTAAAAAACCAGGCAGAACATAAAAAACATTAACAAATTGAAAATTTCAATTAAAATTACCCTAGTATATTATGATAAGGTAAACATGTAATCGGGGTGTACCCAAAAATAATGTCGCTTCAAAAATGTTTTTTTTCAAATTTGTTGTTTTTTTTGTAGTTTCTATGACCTTCTTCCATCTTTCGGGTAGCATTTTAATGTCATTTTAAAAAACGAAATTGGTTTTGAATCAAAATATTCCACTATTACCCTTTTTTGCATCATCATAGTGTCGTAATTTATTCCTTCCAAAAATTTTTGCAGGGATCTAAACAAATGGTATGCTCTAAAAATATGTTTATTTTAGATTATTATACTATTTTAATCTTATGTTTGTAGAATAAATGTCAAACTTTAGGCACGTGCAAAGCTGAATTAGCTTACCTCAAATTAAAATAATATTTTGACTGTTTATTCCAATAATTATATTTATACAAATGGCTCATCTTCACCGCTTAGGCCGGGTTTCTACAACTGGTGTTAAATCTCGAGCTCGTGTCACTTTACGCGCCAAATGCGTTTCTTCAAAATTTGGCTCAATTTACCAGCTGTCAAAATCCAGCTCGCTGAAATCGGGTTATTATATTTTAATCTCGTGCTATCTACTCCATTCCAGTTTCGATCCGAACGCGTCGCTTTGGCTCGAGTCGCTTGTATCCATGTTCTCTTGAAGGCTTCCGATACAAACATCGGAACTTTATGTTTGACAGGCGCTGAAGAAACGGAATATGTGTATATGACACGAGATTCGTACAATATCTTGCCACGTAGCATGCGATTTAACACGACTTGAAGAAAATGTGAAGTGCCAATTAGGAAATAAATCCATTGGCGCTGTTCAATTATTGTTAGCTGAGAGGAAGTGGAATATGCTGCGAGTCGTTTGTCTTTATAAAATGTACAGCCGAGTCGTGTGTGAGTGTACATTGTATGTACATATAACTAAAAGATGGAGTATCAGAGGGAGACTCTTCACCGTTAACAGTGTGCTGATGGTAAAAGAACCGTGGCCGGCACGCAACACACCTGCTATGCCAGATTATTCTATTACTTGCTTGCACACTACAACTACAATCTCTATATTCGTATTAATAACAAATCAACAACTCGAAAATTATATAGGTATGGCTTTCTAGGGACGATTCTGATATGTATGACTAATTTATTTATATATATATATATATATATATATATATATATATATATATATATATATATATATAAATATATATATATATATATATATATATATATATATATATATATAATATATATATATATATATATATATATATATATATATATCATCATAAGCACTCCAGTTCAGTGATGAACTAAGGCTTCCCGCACCAGCATCTTCCACTTATTAATACCTAAACTCCTAACTACCTTATAGAACTCCCCCGCCCACCTTAGTCTAGGTCTACCCTGCCTTCTTGGATAGTATTTCCGATACTATCACTCCTGCTCTTTAACCCAACCTAATGTTAAAGCCCTAATAAACTGCACTACGTTCACGCTCTTATATAATGAGTAAATCTCATCGTTCCGTCTAATTCTAAATAGTCCCGGTGCCTCCTGAACAGGACCCAAGATCCTCCTAAGAATCTTCGGCTCGAACCTAAGTAGCCTATCCTCCTCAGTCTTGGTAATAACCCATGTTTCTGCACCGTAGGTTGGTACTGACCTAATTACGCTAAGACGCATATATATATATATATATATATATATATATATATATATATATATATATATATATATATATATATGCTTCTGCTATATATATATATATATATATATCGCCTCTGAGCCTGTCTTAAGCATGAAATTTACTCTACAAACACAAGAAACAAAGAATATATTCGAAAATGTATACACTCTTGTATTCATTTCAATAGTGCAATGGGCGAGTGCGATGTTTGTACGGTTTCACTGGTATTATGTCCTCAATAATGGTGGCTTCATTCATTCATTCATACGTGTTTCCGTTTATCATTGTCGACATATTCAATAAGTATCGATAGTTTATTGACCCTATTCAATAAATTTATTTAGCCACGCAGACTTTAAATTATTTAACTATGGAATTGATTGTAACCAGTGCACGCGCTTTTTAACATTGACCGCAAGATTTGATTGCTAATAACTTATTTAATGCCTTGTAAAATTACTGTATTTATTTAATACATTTTTTTTGCGGTTACGTTGATAGTTTTAGTTCCTATACGACATAATACGAATATTCGATGACCAGTTGGACTGCTTTTTGGAAAGTATTCACACATCAGTGATGATGGCGATTTAAAGCAATTATTTGGAGATCTTACACATATTAAATGTTCCCATTTTCTAATAGAAATTGTATCGTATTATGCCGAACATTCTCTAGGTCGTGCTTCAAAAGGAAAAATGTGTCTTATCTGGCCTCTGACCGGATTTTGTATAATTTCTCATACATTTGGGTTTAATTCTAAAAAATATATTTTAAATAAATGAGAAGCCACGCCATGTTTATCAAATTGTCGCGTTACCAGCTTAGAAACCTTAGGGGAAAATATCATAATCGATTTGCCTCTTTCTACAGTTTTATCGAATAAACAACACATTACAACCAACATATCATTATATATGAAGAAAAATATTTAAAAAAAATACCTTAACGTGAATTTGCATATATTTTTTTTAAATCCAATCATACGTGAATTGAATAAAAACTGCCGATTTTAATAATTCACGTTGTCAATATGAACAGATGCTATTTCTAGTTTCTGATCATAAAACACAATGATTATTAAGTGAAATATTTGTGGCGATTTTTTTATTATTTTTAATTGTGTGCTTATAGGAAGTATATTAAGGCATTTTTTAAAAATGACCTAAATTATGTATGGAATAAAATAATATTAAAAAATTGTCGCAGTAATATTTTATACACCCCTATTTGAAGAAGACTAGATTAGTTAAATTATTGTGTACTTTCTCATGTCAAATTTTAATAAAACATTCTCATGTTAGTTATAGGTAAAAAGATTTATACTCTGTACACCAAAGTCTATTTCTAAAGATGTATTGTTCTATCAATCATTGTAAAAACTTAAAGAAATTGTAATATGTATGTACTTTCCCTTTAAGGAAACACAATACGGAATCCTTACCCGTTCAACAAATATGTAATCGATTTCCTGTTACCAATACATAAACTATATGCTGTTTTTTTTTTAATTAAATTAATGTTTTAGTGTTAAGGGCTGTTGATCCTTTAGTTATTTATGTTGTATTCGTCCCACATATGATTCTTGTAGTTGTTGGCATAGAAACTGGTTAAGAGCAACGTAGCGGATTTAGCTGAGGTACCGCTACTATTACGTAACTGCTAACTAACCAACTAACGTAACAGAAATATAACATTTAATCTACTATTAATTATGAATGCACTTTCAATGGCACAACAGATCCAGGTGGGTCAAGGTCTGATAAGTGTACAGAGTTCACCTCCGCACAACAATTAAATTATAATTTACTTATTTTATTGGATTGCCATTGTAGAAGTACTAGGGTAATTTTAATTGCAATTATTAATTTGTTAATGTTTTTTGATTTTCTACTTGGTTTTTTTATAGAACGGTTATAATTTGTTTATTTTTTCATTCAGAACATGTTTGAATTTTCAATGTAAATTGTAAATAAAATAATTTAATACGGTTTTCATATGATGACAAATACTCTTTTTTGAGAATTGTCATTTATTATGCATTATTTAATATCTCTAATATTATTTTGAAATTAATTTAATATTATTATCATTAGAATACCCGTTTCAAGATTTTAGATATGTATTAATTGTAATAAAATATTATTCTTCCATTTGGTAACACTGATGGTTGAGGGAACTGTATATATATAACATACACACACCTTAGACAATTATACATATTATATCGTAAGCACATAGCCAGATAGTTATTTATTAAGTTTCCTATAATTGAAAGTATGTACATAATGTATTTCGATTCCAAAGTCAAATTATTTTAAGACAATAGAGCAGAGTTATCGACTTTTCGCCAAATCTGGCAGAACCAATGAATGTATATGGATAGAAGTGTCATGCGTATTGTTTTAATATTTTGGAACGTCGTCGGCATTTCTACACGCGCATATTATACATATACTTGATACATACGTGGGCTGTGGCCACCTGCAACATTGTAGTCCTTAAAATTCATCACTCGAGAGCAACAACATCTATTTTTTGTTGAATATATCTATTAACTTTTAGTGACGCACTTTACCATATTAAGTGAAAGACGATGTAATGTTATTAGAAAGATCGACAAGTGACACATAAACAGTACGAGCGTTAAAGCAGCGCCCAAAGCGCTTGTCATACGAAACCTTTGGTTTGGCTCATTGGGCAGAACAAATTCGTTAATTTAACTAAATATAATCAATGTTTTGTAACAATGCGCCTTATTGAAATAAGATTTTCACCATCGATCGAAATTTATAACTCTTTATATTGTTTTGGTTAAACATCAAAATGACTTGAGCCCGTAATCTAACGATTTTTTTTATCAAAAGAACAATTTTGATTGTTTAATAAGAGATTGCTATATTTACAAGAATCACGTAAATAATTTACATTTATTTTCGCTTAAATCACATATTTTTAATCTTGTTTGACTTCGGCAAAGTTCACGTGTAGGCCTTGAATTTGCTCCACAACCAAATTGGATAATCTTTTAACTCGTGGGCGACGTTTTTTGTCCGTACATTCACCCAATGATCTTGTAAATCAATTATGAATTTATGTTTTTAACAATTTATTAAGAATACGTAGACTTGCATGTTAAACACACATTCATTTAACAATGAAAATTCACACTGTTTTACGAAGAGGCCGATGCTTTTCATTGTAAAAAGAGAGATTTGATGAAAAAAAACACAATTACTTTACTCTGTACTCGAGCCGTTTTATTTTGATTAAAACTTCTCACGATAAATCTAAAAATCGAAATAACAAAAGTGAAAATTGAAAATGTGGGCGTAGTAAAGTATGTAATTTGGATTCTTTATTCCATCCGATATGGAAACTTGCTCAATATTGCTTAATCGAGAGATATTGTAATAATGATTTTATATGTACATACTATTCATTAAATTGATATGCCAAATAAGTGTTATGTTTTTTTTTACTGAAAACAATAAATGATTTTTTTAGTCGCTATGTTTTTTTGTAAAATAAGTGATGCCTTTTGAAGAAAAATGGGCAAAGGTCGGTTTTTATACAATTTAGTTTATTAATAGATTTTTGTCGTTTGAGTATGATGTATTTCAACTATTTCCTTTATTATATTGCTTTTTTATTTGATTATTATTTCATTTCAGTATTATACGAATAGATCTACACTTCAATTATTATATCCTTGGGGCAAATTATATAATATTGTTTGTTTTTATCAATATTATTATGTTTTAAGATTGTTCTGTTAACATCCGAAAATTCAAATAGAATATTACATTTTACCGCATAATAAAGCATTATTATAAAAATATAAGCTACGCAGTGCTCTATGATTGTGAGCAATTGAAAACCTATTTTTTCACCCTCTTGGCCGAATTTTGCATATACTCGTTTCCCCATCTATAATTTTGTGGAAAATAAAGAGGGCCCCAATTTATTTGTGTGTTTTTTTTGGCTTATATAACTAGTTTCATATCCCGGTGAATGTGTTTTAAACAAATACTTGGTAATAATTCTTAAATACATCGGAAAATACAATCGAGGATCAGATTCTCAGTGTTACCAGTATTTAATATTCAATTCATGTTTACATCTCACCCATAATTATTGTTAATGTTAGGTTTAAATTTTACCTTTAAAAGACATCGATATCTTGATATTTTTTAGTCGATTTAAACGAGTATCATTTGCAAACAATCGTCGAGGCCATTTTCTCCGTTCACAGACAAAGATTAAACAATCGCGTACCAAATTTGATTAGCATACGAAATTGCACCGGTTCTTCTCCCGCCTCCTTTCATTGTATACATATATAATCAAATAGATATTTCTAAAAACCTTTGATCACAATAAAGAAAATACAGTGACCTCCGTAATTAATATTAATTGCAATTAGACAAACGATATACGAGTCGAATGATGATAGGTGAATAAAAAGTGTAATGTTATACACATTTTAACGACTGCCGGCATCGGATCTATCAAAGACAAACCTCATTTATCCATTATTTCACACGACTATAATGATTAGCATTCAACCATTGTTCGTATTATTTAACAGAAATACAATTGTGAATGACTGAAAATTATTTTCATTCATATTGATTCGCAGTCAAGGCAGTTGTAATTTTTATTCAGCCTACACATTTTAAAGAGACAATATAATTTAATAAAAAAAGTCATCTTACTTTTTAATATATAAATTTGTTTATGGTTGAAAAATATTTCTTTATTGTGTTTATTATTATTATACACCTTTAGTTAATTATAAATCGCACGTATTCTTTGTTTACTTACCTAGCGATAAAATAGCCCGTCAACGGCCGTGATAGGTCACACGCAAACCACTATAGACATATATTGTGTTAGCTTAATATCTGTGGTCATTGGTTTAAATCCCGCTTAAGTAAAGAAAAAAAGGTTTAATCGGTTATTACGACTGGGAGATCGGTAATAATATTAATAAAATCCCGATCGATTGTCTTGATCCGGGTTTACTCTGATTTCCTGTACTGTAAGGTAAATACTGATTATTAAGTCGTTGACCTATGACCGGTGTAACTAATAATAGTTAAGATCACCGACAGGTAAATATTTGAAAAAACAAATGAATTCACACATTGCTGTGTCTAAACCTAAAAGCGTATACATAAATAAATCTCCCCAATCATAGCGTTTTGCGGCAAAGTAGTTCGCATCTGTGCTTATATTTTCATGGGTTAGAAAATGTCATCTTCCAGTAATATTTCAAATGTTACTTTGAAAATATCACTGATTTTTGCATTGTGCAAGGTTGTTTACATTTCAGGTTGGTCGAACAGTGGTTCCAGATGTCCACGGCTGCTGGTTCATGACCCGGCAGTACTCCATGCGTGAAAGATGACTGTGTGAATGTACTAACAACTTTTCAGAAAGAAAGTGCACTTTATTCTCACGAGAAAAATACTTGCCAAATAATGCAAAATAAGTGAATGCATCTCATTGTTTCACTTTCTATTTAGTTAAGATGATGTAGTTAATACAAATTTCCATTGAAGCAAAGCAATAGTAAATTCACGTTATTTGTAGAATGAGTTTCGAAATTAAGACACGCGTAGAACAAAGCTAATTTACCCCGAACAGCCGTGATTGGTTACACCGCAAAACAATAGTAATTATATCACAATGCATAATCAATGAATGTTCTTAAAAACAGTATTTATCGGGAAACTCGCCTTTTAAATATTGTCATCATATAAAAACCGTATTAAATTAATTTACTTTGAAAATTCAAACTTCTTCTTAATTAAAAAAAAAACAACTTATTACCATCCTATTAAAAACAAAGCAAAGCACCTAAAATAATATATTTAATTTGATAATGCAAAATAATTGAACTTTTTTAAAATTAAAAAAGATCTAAACGATAAAAAACCACTTTGAAGCAAAAATGAAATTAAAACTCTAAATATAATATTCATATTAAAAAACCAAGCAGAACATAAAAAACTATTTCAATTAAAATTGCCCTATTATGTTAATAATTAAAATATAATTATGTACAATTAATAATAGAATTTTCAATAAACTATATCATCAAAAAATAAAATAGTATTATAACAGTATTTATGTTATTATTTTGATTTTTATTGCACACTCCATGTTTTATCATAATCTTGTTATCTTGTGTATATTCAGTTCAGTCACAAAACAAAGCTGGATTTTAATAAAGCTTCTTATCTCTAGTTTAAATATTACTTACCTGAAAAAGTATTTTTAATAGTATACTGAAAAATATACTTTACTCACATGTCCTTATTAAAGTTATTCACAAAATGACACTGCTCGACTTAACTTACCAAGAAATCAGAGTAAACCAGGCTAGAATTAATCGTAATACATTGTTTGTGCCTGAGTAAATTTCATCTGAGTAAATTACACATATGAATTATAATATTCTAATTTAAAATACTGTTTTCAGTGTGGAAGCAAAAGCAGTGAACCGGAAAATAATATGACGTGGTCTATTATTATTATATTTCCCTTCCAAGAATAACTCCTCGTAACGGGATTGTTAATACTTACAATACACTTTCACGTGGAAATATTAGTTTATAACAATTACTTTATTAGTTATTTGCGTAGTAATTCTATTAGTTAATAACTGTTGCATGTAAAACGATATTTGCTTATCGAATATCGACATTTACTGCAAACGCATAACGCAAAGTTATCGCTAACAAAAGTGAAATCATCGTTCATTTTAATTGTTCTATTTTTTTACTACACATTCGTTTAAAGAAAACAAATTATTGGATGTTAGATTTTTCGTTCTCTTTATAAAACTTAATCCGATTAGGATTATATTAATATTATTTCCAAAATGTTTGAAGTCATGCGCCTATCCTCTTATTTATTAAATGCTTCAAAATATTGTAATATTCAAACAAATTAATTTATTTACTATGAAGAATATCTTAATTAGTCTCAGATATTTATTATTGGGTGAGTCGGCTTAGATTAGTTAAAAATAACTATCCAAAACATATTTAACTGTACAAAAAAATTCTAAGAAATATGCAATCGCTTCACTGTTTATATAGTTTTTATTATTGCCATTTAAAAATCTTGCAATTTTGGGGCTTAAATCTTATGATTTATTACTATATTAAAATCGAGGATTCGGGATTATTAAATATTTAAATATGATTATCATTTTTTTCAATTCAATTCCCACTACGTGAAAATTGCTACCCGGGTTTAAACATTTATTATTATGTAAAGTATCTAATATTACTGTTTATTATTTGTCTTCTTACTTTATAATGATGTAATTGTATACAGGATGGACTTGAACTAATTAATCGAGTTTTTGCCGCTATCTTGGAATCAGCTGTTTCTGTAAAGTGCGCAGTGGCTGGCGCGATAAATACTTTAGGAATTAAGCAATTACTTGTTTAAATTATTGATTTTTTTCACTTATTTTTACAATACCCTACCATCCCCCAAAATATTCTCAGTTAGTTCCACCCTGTATAACAACAACAAGCCTTATTGCTCTCTTTGTATTTTTTATTAAATAATATATACGTAATTCAGTTACCGAACCGGAAAAAATTAAAGTTTTAATGCATTTCATTACAAAAAAATTGCTTTAATATTTTTTTATGAACGTAAAATAATTAACGTACGTTTTGTGTCAATATCAAGTGCACTTGGCCAAGTGCAAGTTGAGGTGATCAAGTTGTAAAAAGCAAGAAGTAACGGAATTACTACGGCCTTATTATCCATCGGTTCAAGTCACATTCTACAACATCTTTTTTACGTTATACGTTTTTACGTTACGTTAACAGATATAACGTTTAACTCCGCATATAACACCAAATAAGGTTTAACCGTGACCAAGAAGTCAACGATATTAAAAAGAATATTTTGATTAAATCATCCACAATTTTTTGTTCAATTTCTACGTGAGATAAAATGCCTGTTAAGGTAAATTCAAGCAAATATTATAAATTAGAAAAATATTTAATTTTTTGTATGTATTTATGTATATTTTGATGGGTTATTAACACATAAAACGTATCTAAAAATTACAATGTCATAAATATGAATTATTTCTTTATTGCAATATATTTTTAACTGACAATATTTTGGCACAACGTACGTTTTCACATAATTACTACTTGGGTAAAAATATTACTTAAGATCATTAAGAGTAATACCATATATTTATTTTAAAAGTGGATGTTTGTAGTAAAAAATTGATAAATGGATGCACTGAAGTGTCTTGGAGCATTGGACACTGCGCGGGTTATATTTTTATTAAATTGTATCATTCCATTTAAATTCTCGAATATTATAATATTGATAGAACAATATAATAAAACTAATATTTTTTTTTATATTTGCTCACCCACCCAGTATTTAGCCGCATTCAATATTCCAATTTCTCCAATGAATATATATTTTTTTTATGATAATTAATGTTTAAATACAATTAAACTATGTGTATATCGCCTGCTCCAGTGTATAATATTGTAAGTGCAAGTGCAAAAAAATCCGTGTGCTCTTAAGTCTTTATGGAACTGAGCCACATATTCTATGTACGAAACGTCAAAAAATGTTGATTTTCAATCATTATTTAACCTATTAAGTGGGACTTTTTCGAAATAGTAAAATAGCCCTATTTGACCGGCAACTAATGTAGATTCATCTATTATCTATAACACATTTCATGTCTCTGTCAATAGAAGGTATTTAATCATAAACTGTTATATGTTATAAATAATAATTAAAACGAGTGATACGTGACAGGCAGTGTTACCAGATTGAATATTTGGCTCAAGACTTAAGTGCTCCAGGGCACTTCAATGCACCCACTTAGCCGAGCTTTTCTAATCACCCATCGTTTTTGAGACGTGATTTGTATAACTTAAATTTAATCCTCGTGTCGGATGCGTCTTCATGTATTCAATAATAATATATCCTCATTGAGAAAGGGGAAGTAATTCAGTTTGACATTCATCACCGCCCAAGATGGTCCTCTTTGAATTTATTATTATTTTATTTTAATATTTATTATTGTTTTATTTGCAGAATCCAATTTAAGATCAGATCCATGTAGCCGACAAGATGGTGATCGTAACGAGGGTAAGTTCATTATAGTTTTTTTTATCTTAATTTAAATAATTCCCTTCATATAGAAGCGATGTTCCGATAAATTCGTTTTTTGTATGTATTTTTTTATGATAAACATTCTTGGAAATTTTCAATAATAAATTTATAAAGATTAGTACTACCAGTGTTCATTAATATTACTCATTATGTTTTTGGAACAACCTTTTCCTTTTTTTGGTTTCCTTACAAACCTAATAACTCAGTGGATAAGACTGGTGTCTAGATCAAGGTTTACCCTGATATCCTGAATTATACGGTAACCCTGTATTAATATAATATTAAACAGACCTTCAACCATTTAACAACAAATTAATAAACATTTTTACTTAAACAAATTTGAAATAAGATTTTTTCACATCAGCTTTATAATAAAAATGTGGTAAATACTATATTATAATCAAACCTCTTCCAAAAGGGTGAATTAACAAGTAGAGCACTGCGCGGCTTTCATTTTTATTACACACATTGCTTTATTATTCGATAAAATGTATTAATTTATCTGAATTTTCAGATATTAACAGAACAATCTTATAAGATAATACTATTTTTGAAAATTGATTTCAACTTTATAGTTTGTCGATTTGCATATAATGTTTTGTGTAAATATCAGGGAGTTGAAATAAAATAATCAAACAATAAAGTGAAATCGTTGCAGAGCTCGAATACGTCAAAAGCACTTCATTACACCCACTTGGACTAGGTCTGATTATAATAAATACTGTTAAATCAATTGAATATTATAGTATTATGATTTTGCTATAAATTCGATTTGTTTTTAATAAACGTACCTATAATTAAATTGTATGTCAAGTAACGGGTTAAATTGTACCGATTGAATGTCAACTATCGAAATATCGTCGATATTATTACGCCTTGTTTCAATATCTAGATTTTTTTATATATATAAATAAAATGCAAAATTAACATTTACGAAAACTTTCACACGAAAGAACGATGACCGCCAAATTGAACTTTGAAGCGATTTCCAAAATAATATTCATTCGATGATATGGAAATATGCGTGTAGATATTTTTTCTATAAAATTTTCTCTCAATATTATCATCATCGTCTTCATAAGAGTTCAGTGATGGATCAAAGCTTTTTCTGTTAGTTAATATTTTAATAACTTGAGGTGAAATGTTTCAGAAGAGAGTAAAAAACTGTGCAGTTGTATGAAGGAAAAATGTCATTATCAAGAATTATTATAATTATACATTTATTTCTTATGGTAAAATTACATTTAATATACGTCCACGGATCTGGAATGAATTAAAGCGACACCATCGATTTAAGAAGGCCCGACAATTGGATGATAAATATCAAGATGGCAGACGAAACAGGTGAGCTTGACAGAGGCAACACTAAATGTCTCAGTCAGACTCATCTATTTGATTCGCCATATTGATATTTATACGTCCAATCTTCTAGATTATTTATCGGCAGTTACGATTAAAGAAGTATATCGAGGTTCCACTGTATTAACTTGACACAATGCTTGACATCTGGCAACACAATATATGTAGATGTGATCGCATCCAATCGGTACCGCCGACATAGAATGCCAGACAACTGGATGTATAAATATAAAGATGGCGGGCCAAGTAGAGGCAACTATTTTTTACAAATGTTTAAACGTCTTACCTCAGTCAAACTCATTTACTTGGTTCGAATATCAGCATTCTAGCATATTTTTCTTTTTTTTACTTTTGGTGGAAATAATCGGTCTAACAAATGTATCATTCGCTATACCATCTCAAATCTTGAAACACAGTTTTCATTATTGAATAATACGAGAACGAATAGACCATATCGAGTTTGCAATGAAAAAAATATATCAGCGGTAACGAAAATAATTAATTGGCCAAATACCACTTGAAATGCTTTCCAGAATGTTCAAACACTCCAAACAATAAATATAATAAATTTTACATTTCGACTGATCCAGCGTATAATATCGTAAGTGCAAAAAAAAATCTGTTTGCTCTTAAGTCTTTATGGAACTGAGTCACATATTTTATGTATGAAACGTCAAAAAATGTTGATTTTCAATCATCATTTAACCTATTAAGTGGGACTTTTTCGAAATAGTAAAATAGTCCTACTTGACCGGCAACTAATGTTGATTCATCTATTATCTATAACACATTTCATGTCTCTGTCAATAGAACGTATTTAATCGTAAATTGTTATATTTTATAAATAATAATTAAACCGAGCGACACGTGACATGCAGTGTTACCAGATTGAATATGTGGCTCAGTTCCATAAAGACTTAAGAGCACACAGAATTTTTTGCACTTGCGATATTATACGCTGGAGCAGTCGATTTGTATAATAGCAAAGATTTCCCAATAGCCTTTTTTGGATATGTTTTTGTTTGATCTGATTGGATCTTGTGCAAAGGAATGCCAAATGTTGCCAGATGCCAAATCAGTATAGTGTAATTTAATCATATTTTTACATGCATATCTATGGGGATATGTATTTCAGATTCATGTAATCTTATTGGGTGTGTCCGTCTGAAGTTGCGTGTTTTTAATATTATATGCATTAAAGAAGTTGGCCGACAAGTGGCCGGTTATGATAGTCAACCATGCGTGCTGTATATTACGACAGACGATCTCTTTGCATAATCTCTATTCTCCTTTCCTATATTATCTTCTTCACACTGACTTGTATCATTTCCATTAAAATATTTATTCAAATGTAAGGAAAAAGATAGCCGAAATCCAGGACGTCCGTCGTAGCAGAAGCGTAGTATTATCGTAGCTAATTGTGTCAAACCGTTATCGCCTATAATAATGCCAGACAACTGGATGTATAAATGTCACTGCAACACCACCTATATTAGAAGGCCGGACAAGTTGATGATTAATATCAAGATCAAAATAAGATGAGTTTGATAGAGGCAACACCAATTGTCTTATCTGCATGGTCTGCCATTTTGATATTTATCATCAACTTGTCAGACCTTTTAATATCGGCGGTGTCGACTGTATTTCAAGCTTCGAGATGGTATAGCAAATATTACGTTAATTGAACCAATTATTTCGACCAAAAGTTGATTTTCGTAATGAAACATTAAAAGGGACCGGGCACCGCCGATATACCAAGTACAAGAGGCAACACTGTAATTGTTTACATATGGTTAAATGTCTTGCATCGGTCAGACTCGAAGAACCTTAACATCATTCAAGTGCCAATAGGTTTGGTTTAGGTTGGAACATGTTAGTCTTTAAAAAATTGCTTTATCCGTTAGGAAGTAATCATTACATTAATTCATTTACATGTGTATTACTTTAACGAAAATAGGTTTGATTTAGGTAAGAATGGTGAATTTTGTTAGGCTCTTTTAGCTACACTTGAAGGCAGACAAACTGTGTCTGTCTGACTCACCTGTCTTGTTCGCCATATTTATATTTATACATCCAGTTGTCTGGCATTCTTATCAGCGATAACGGTCAAACTCATCAGCTCGGTCCGCCATCTTGATATTTACAGTAAATGCATACATGATAGCTGTCACTCTAACTTGATTAAATCATCTGTCAACATGGTGAATTTCAGCCGTAACTGTCAGCTGAATTATTTGGTTTTGATAGCTGGAATAATTACTTGGTTTTAACAGCTGTCACAATCAAATTCAATTATTCCAGCTATCAATACCAAGTAATCCAGCTGTGAGACTGACAGTGACGGCTGAAATTCACCATTTTGACAGATGATTTAATCATGCAAGAGTGACAGCTATCATGTATATATGAATATGACAGTTATACATCCAATTGTACGGCTTTCTAATATCGATGGTGTCGGTTAAACTACAGGATGAACACCGGGATTGATCTGATCACTTTACTTCTATATGAATTCCGAATCGAACACCCTCATTATAAAAAGTCGCTATTTACACATTGTTTATTATGAATTGTTTCATCTTGAGGCTTCGAAGGCTAGCTTAGTGGTATTATTTTTCATTGGAGGTGTATTTTATCGATATATTCGAATAGTATTGAATGGCGTATGTCCGTATTTGGCCTGTATGTTGGTAACACCGGAAACAACGCTCCAGTTCCGCTTCGTCGATCCTCATCCATAACTCACACGTCAGATGACCAGAACGAATGCTCACATACGCACCAATACCACAATCAGCATTCTTGTATTCTATTATTTTCAACTGTGTACAAGTCTTCAAAATAAAATATTAATAACCTCGAAAGGAATTATAACTGCGACAGTAGTGACATCTGTGAGTGGAACTTGGAACATTTTGACAGTTGTTGTCAATCAATAATCTTTCTATCGTTGTAATTGCAATAAAATCCACTTCATGATTGAAATATGGATAGTTTTGGGTAATGCATATGCATATAATATACTTATATGCGACCCATGGCTTGCTTTAATTGCAAACATTTCTAAATTCCGAGCACAGATGTCACTATTTTTGCGCATTCTTTTTATATAAGGTACCAAATCATCCTTATTTTGAAATAACCGTCATTATTTCTATAAAAATTAATCATCCGTAAAACAATATCGTTGGTTTCCTTCAAAAAACTATATTAACTTATATGAAAATCAATCCCAAAACATAATAGTTTTCAAACTTCGAAATTCCAAACTATTTTCCTAATAATTTGTATCCGCATATACTGTAAGGTACCGTTTCTGTTGATAACTGTAGTATAGAAAAAAACATAAATCTTATTTAAATTAATTACTTAATAAAGGTAATACTGGAATTTTATTGAGTCTCATAGATATAAACATAAGGTATTTCATGAGCGGCAAAATGCGTGTTTAGTTCAAGTGGATCAAGTGGCCAAAAACACGAGTTACCTGGCAAACATTATACTGTAAACATCTCTCTTCATATCTGAAAAAATTCATAAAATGGGTAAATGCATACACTCAACTCAAACTCAAACATACACTCAAATACATCTAGGCTCACTTTTACCAAAGACTACTTCTTTAACATGTTTTTATATATTATTGCGTTTTAATTGTCAAAGTATTGTCACAGCCACACTCAGTAACGTGTTTAGTGAGGGAGACACACTTATGCCTTTATCGAATAGGAGAGAAGAGTGCAACAATATACGGGTTTACACGACTTACTTATATGCAGTGCGATATCTAATGTTTATATCTATGTTGAGTATAGAAGCGATCAAGTAAAAAATAATCCTATGAATACTATTTTCAACAAATGCTTTTAAATTATGTAATAATGGTATTGTACAATTTAATTACAGTGTTATATTAATTGTATTTTCTTTTTTTTATTATTTGTTTAACTTTTACTTTTGCCCTTGTT
This sequence comes from Agraylea sexmaculata, assembly GCA_022606485.1. Classification (NCBI taxonomy): domain Eukaryota; kingdom Metazoa; phylum Arthropoda; class Insecta; order Trichoptera; family Hydroptilidae; genus Agraylea; species Agraylea sexmaculata. The sequence continues at coordinate 64,278 of JAGTTH010002475.1, forward strand.
TCTTGAAACGTCCTTACACATTCCGTAATTATTATTTTGCAATTATTGAGTTAATTTCTTTACAACTTGATGTTGTTGCTACCGTCGTTCAGGCGTTTCCACGTGTGTGTAAATGATCAAGATTACAGTTGTTCGAAACATTTCTAATGAATAAATTGTAAAATAATAATACACTCGTATCGTATTATTAAATTGTTAAAACCATTCTGTATTTATTGTGTATCTGGTATATAAACTATGATATTTGATAGTGTTCATTTATTAAATCGACAGTTGCCTACCACTTCTTTGCCATAGTCTACTAAATACGAAAGAAGATAATATGATAAAAACTGCAAAAGGCGTGCTAAATTGTATTATAAAGCGACCGGCTTTTAAATTGTATTGCACTATAATCATCATTATTCCATAATGTAAAAAACATACATAATATCTCACTTTTTTGTTTGAATATTGTCACTGCGCGCTTTCCAAAGTCCGCCGGTTACAACTTTTTTGTAACCCGCATTGCAAAAACTCTAAATTTTAGCTTGCGTCATTTATTTTCTCTTGTATTAAAATAATATTTTATTGTTCTAGGGCGATTATATTTGGATTGAGCCAGTATCAGGCAAGGAGTTTGATGTGGCCATCGGTGCTAGGGTTGTGTCTGCTGAAGGGCGGAGAATCCAAGTCCGAGATGATGATGGCAGTGAAACATGGCTGGCCGCCGAAAGGCGTATCAAGGCTATGCACGCCACCTCGGTGCAAGGTGTGGAGGATATGATATCTTTGGGAGACCTTCACGAAGCTGGCATATTGAGGAATTTGCTCATCCGTTACAATGAAAATTTAATATATGTAAGTAAATACAATAACTAATGTCTACTAATGCACACTCACTTTTAACTTTACCAATTTCAGACATACACCGGTTCAATATTAGTGGCCGTCAATCCATACCAAATCCTCCCAATTTATACTGCCGATCAAATCAAACTTTATAAAGAACGTAAAATTGGAGAATTACCACCGCACATTTTTGCCATCGGTGATAATTCATACGCTCATATGAGACGATATGGACAAGATCAATGTATTGTCATCAGCGGGGAATCGGGTGCAGGAAAAACAGAGTCAACTAAACTTATTCTTCAGTATTTAGCAGCCATTAGTGGAAAACATTCATGGATAGAACAACAAGTAAGTATTTATTTTATTAGTGACTAAATAAATAAAATAATTAAAATTATAAATTCTTATTTTAGATTTTAGAAGCCAATCCTATTTTAGAGGCATTTGGTAATGCAAAAACGGTGCGGAATGATAATTCATCTAGATTTGGTAAATACATTGATATTCACTTCAACGGTGCTGGTGTTATTGAAGGTGCTAAAATCGAGCAATATTTATTGGAAAAATCAAGAATTGTTTCCCAAAATCCAGATGAAAGAAACTATCACATATTTTATTGTTTACTCGCCGGATTATCAAAGGAAGATAAGCATAAACTTGACCTAGGTGATGCATCGGAATACAGATATCTAACTGGGGTAAATATATTTTTTTTAAACTGAATACTTTATTTTATCCTCTACTTAACCAAGTAACACACTCCTCTTGTACATCTTATTTAAAGTTATATTAATTTTTTTAGGGAGGAAGTATAACGTGTGAAGGTCGAGATGATGCTGCTGAATTTGCAGATATCAGATCGGCAATGAAAGTACTTTTATTTACTGAACCGGAAATTTGGGAAATTTTAAGACTTCTAGCGGCACTTTTGCACTGTGGTAATATAAAATATCAAGCGACTGTCATAGACAACCTAGACGCTACCGAAATTACTGAACATATTAATGTTAAGCGTGTTGCAAACCTTCTCGGAGTGCCAGTTCAGCCATTGATCGATGCTTTGACTAGAAAAACTCTCTTTGCTCATGGAGAAACAGTAGTATCAACGTTAAGCAGAGATCAGTCCATGGATGTGAGGGATGCATTTGTTAAAGGAATTTATGGTCGATTGTTCATCCACATTGTCAGAAAAATTAATAATGCAATTTATAGGCCAAAATCTACAATGAGAACTGCCATCGGTGTATTAGATATATTTGGCTTTGAAAATTTCAATCACAATAGTTTTGAACAATTCTGTATAAATTATGCAAATGAAAATTTACAGCAGTTCTTTGTGCAGCATATCTTCAAATTAGAACAAGAAGAATACAATCACGAAGGAATCAATTGGCAACATATAGAGTTTGTAGACAATCAAGATGCACTAGATTTAATTGCAATCAAGCAATTGAATATAATGGCTTTGATTGATGAGGAGTCCAAATTTCCAAAAGGAACAGATCAAACAATGTTAGCCAAATTGCATAAAACTCATGGAAATCACAGAAATTATCTCAAACCCAAGTCAGATATCAATACTAGCTTTGGATTGAATCATTTTGCGGGTGTTGTATTTTACGATACGCGTGGATTTTTAGAGAAAAATCGTGATACTTTTAATGCTGATTTATTACAACTAGTTCATATATCAAATAACAAATTCTTGCAACAGATATTCTCAGAAGATATCGGAATGGGCTCAGAAACTCGTAAGAGAACACCAACACTATCAACTCAATTCAAAAAGAGCTTGGACTCTCTCATGAAAACACTCAGCAGTTGTCAACCGTTCTTCATCAGATGTATCAAACCCAACGAGTTTAAGAAACCTATGCAATTTGATCGCGGACTATGTTGTAGACAGCTTCGATATTCAGGAATGATGGAAACAATAAGAATAAGAAGAGCCGGTTATCCTATAAGACATAGTTTTAAGGAATTTGTGGAGCGTTATAGGTTCTTAATTTCCGGTGTGCCTCCATCACATAAGACTGAATGCCGAACTGCCACTTCTAAGATTTGTGCATCCGTTCTCGGAAGATCTGATTATCAATTAGGACACACTAAAGTATTTTTAAAAGACGCTCACGATCTGTTCTTAGAACAAGAGAGGGATCGCGTTTTAACTCGTAAAATACTCATACTTCAAAGATCTATAAGAGGTTGGGTGTATAGAAGGCGATTCTTAAGAATGCGAGCAGCAGCCATAATCATTCAAAGGCAGTGGAGAGGAAAACTGCAAAGAATCAGATACATGCAAATGAGAGTCGGCTTTGCTCGTCTTCAAGCTCTTATCAGAGCAAGAGTATTAGCTCATAGATTCAGACATTTAAGAGGACATATTGTATCCTTACAGGTATTTATATACAAAATTAAATCAACATAAAATTGGATTGTATTAATTTTATTATCAAATATTTTAGGCTGCTGCAAGAGGATATTTAGTAAGGCGATCTTATGGTCACAAAATGTGGGCAATAGTGAAGATCCAAGCTCACGTTCGTAGGTTGATTGCTATGCGAAGATACAGAAGGCTAAAAATCGAAGCAACACAACATAGAGAAGCACTCATGCTGAGAAAACAGGAAGAAATACGTCTTAAACATCAAGGCAACACGAGAGCCAAAGAAATAGCTGAACAAAATTATAGAGTAATTACACGAACACTTTATATTCATATTTGATTATGTTTATTTATATGTTATTAAATTATTAGGAGCGTATGCATGAACTAGAGAGAAAGGAAGCTGAAATTGCTATTGAAGAAAGAAGGCAAGTTGAAGCAAAAAAAAGTCTCATTCAAGATGCAGCCAGGAAGCAAGACGAGCCTGTCGATGATTCGAAACTGGTGGAGGCTATGTTTGACTTTTTACCGGACTCTAGCAGCGAAGCACCGGCTCCTAGAGAAACATCAGTATTCAACGATTTACCACAGCAAAGAGCTGATCAACAAGAGGTTTGTTTTACCTGCTTAATTAAATATTATAATTAATATTTATACCAAATATTTGTCTTCAGATGATAACTCCGATGCAAACAGCGTCAGAAGATGAAGAAGATTTATCGGAGTTCAAATTCCAAAAGTTCGCTGCTACATATTTTCAAGGAAATATTACGCACCAGTATTCGAGGAAACCATTGAAACATCCATTGCTGCCATTACATACACAGGGAGACCAGTTGGTTAGAATATATATACATTTTAAATACATTTTTATGTTTGTAATATTATTAATAACATCTGACCTCGTAGGCTGCACAAGCATTATGGGTGACCATTCTACGATTTACTGGTGATCTGCCCGAACCTCGGTACCATACAATGGATAGAGATAATACATCAGTCATGTCAAAAGTAACTGCCACATTGGGGAGGAATTTTATACGATCGAAAGAATTTCAAGAAGCTCAAATGATGGGATTAGATCCGGAAGCATTTTTGAATAAACAAAAGCCTCGTTCAATCAGGCATAAATTAGTATCGTTGACATTGAAGAGGAAAAATAAACTGGGTGAAGATGTGAGACGCAGATTACAGGTAAATAATTTGTTTTATTTATAGTGTTTGGTTTTATTCACAATATAAATATTTTTTTCATAGGATGAAGAATACACTGCTGATAGCTACCAATCATGGTTGGAATCAAGGCCTACATCGAATCTGGAGAAACTTCATTTTATCATTGGTCATGGAATATTAAGGGCAGAACTCAGGGATGAAATATATTGTCAAATATGTAAACAACTTTCCAATAATCCGTCAAAATCTTCACATGCCAGAGGTTGGATTTTACTCTCCCTCTGCGTGGGTTGCTTCGCCCCTAGTGAAAAATTCGTCAATTATCTCAGAGCGTTTATCAGGGAAGGTCCGCCTGGTTACGCTCCTTATTGTGAAGACCGTTTAAAGCGAACATTTAACAACGGGACTAGAAATCAACCGCCGTCTTGGCTAGAACTTCAAGCAACAAAATCAAAGAAACCTATAATGTTACCGATAACATTTATGGACGGCAATACAAAGACACTTTTAGCAGATTCAGCCACAACAGCTCGTGAATTGTGCAATCAACTTTCTGAAAAGATTGGTCTTCGTGATCAATTCGGTTTTTCTCTTTACATTGCCCTCTTTGATAAAGTAAGTTCATTAGGTAGCGGTGGCGATCATGTAATGGATGCAATTTCACAATGTGAACAATATGCAAAAGAACAAGGGGCCCAAGAACGGAATGCTCCTTGGAGATTATTCTTCCGCAAAGAAATATTTGCTCCGTGGCACGATCCTACCGAAGATCAAGTAGCTACCAATCTTATCTATCAACAAGTGGTGAGAGGTGTAAAGTTTGGAGAGTATCGGTGTGACAAAGAAGAAGATTTAGCGATGATCGCAGCTCAACAATATTTTATAGAATATGCTTCAGATATGAATACTGAGAGATTATTTACACTGCTTCCAAATTATATTCCCGATTATTGTCTAACCGGAGTTGAAAAAGCAGTCGATAGATGGGGAGCATTAGTAGTGCAAGCGTACAAAAAGAGCTATTATCTTAAAGAAAAAGTACCTGCCCTCCGAGTCAAAGAAGACGTGGTCAGTTATGCCAAATTTAAATGGCCGCTTTTATTTTCAAGATTTTATGAAGCTTATAGAAACTCGGGTCCTAATTTACCAAAGAATGATGTCATCATAGCTGTGAATTGGACCGGAGTGTACGTAGTAGATGATCAAGAACAAGTGTTGCTAGAATTATCATTCCCGGAGATAACCACAGTGTCCAGTCAAAAGACAAATAAAGTATTCACTCAAACGTTTAGCTTGGCCACAGTGCGTGGTGAAGAATTTACCTTCCAAAGTCCAAACGCCGAGGATATTAGAGATTTAGTCGTGTATTTCCTTGAAGGCTTGAAAAAGCGTTCCAAGTTTGTCATTGCTTTACAAGATTATAAAGCCCCCGGTGAAGGTTCTAGTTTCTTGACATTCTTAAAAGGTGATCTTATAGTATTAGAAGAAGACAGTACAGGTGAAACGGTGTTAAATAACGGTTGGTGTATAGGACGGTGTGAGAGAACAGTGGAAAGAGGAGACTTCCCCGCAGAGACTGTATATGTTTTACCAGCTTTATCCAAGCCTCCTCCGGACGTACTCGCACTATTCAGTTTAGAAGCTGCTTCTCATGGTCGTAGATTATCGTCATCAATGATAAATGGAACCGAGCCTAGAGACAGACCACATAACCTCGCTGAATATGCATTAGATCATTTTAGAATACCACCAAAGAGAACAGTCTCAAAAGCACTAACTTTAACAAATGCCAGAAGAGGCGGGCCTGAAGAATTGTGGAGACATTCACGAGATCCCATTAAACAGCCTCTATTGAAAAAATTACTCGCCAAAGAAGAACTGGCTGAAGAAGCTTGTTTCGCTTTCGCTGCAATATTAAAATACATGGGAGATTTACCTTCCAAAAGACCACGTATTGGAAATGAATATACAGATCATATTTTCGACGGACCTTTAAAACATGAGATTTTAAGAGACGAAATTTACTGTCAAACTATGAAACAATTAACAGATAACCGAAATAGAATGTCCGAAGAAAGAGGATGGGAACTGATGTGGTTGGCTACTGGCTTATTTGCATGCAGTCAAGGATTGTTGCGGGAACTTACATTATTTTTAAGAACTCGTAGACATCCCATTTCTCAAGATTCACTCCAGCGATTGCAGAAGACTTTACGAAACGGTCAGAGAAAATATCCTCCTCATCAAGTTGAAGTCGAAGCAATTCAACACAAAACCACTCAGATATTCCACAAAGTGTATTTCCCCGATGACACCGATGAGGCTTTCGAAGTCGATTCATCGACACGAGCAAAAGACTTCTGTCACAATATTTCACAAAGATTAAACTTAAGATCTAGCGAAGGATTTAGTTTGTTTGTTAAGATCGCCGATAAAGTCATATCGGTGCCTGAGGGTGATTTCTTCTTTGATTTTGTCCGACATCTAACTGATTGGATCAAAAAGGCTCGACCGACTAGAGACGGTACCACTCCTCAATTTACTTATCAGGCAAGTGTTTAAAAATAAATCATAAAAATTTAATTATTGTTATTAATTTTATTGTAATTCTTACAGGTGTTTTTCATGAAAAAACTTTGGACGAACACTGTTCCCGGTAAAGATAAAGCTGCAGATTTGATATTCCATTTTCACCAAGAGTTGCCAAAGTTACTGCGAGGCTATCACAGATGTACAAAGGAAGAAGCGGCCAAACTTGCAGCATTGGCTTATAGAGCTCGCTGGGGAGAAAATAAACAAGAATTACAAGCAATACCGTAAGAATTCAATAAAACACAATCCAGAATATATTATTTCAAATGAATATTTACTTTTAGACAAATGCTCAGGGAGTTAGTTCCGTCCGATTTAATAAAAGTGCAAAGTTCGGCAGATTGGAAGAGGTCAATTGTGGCCGCTTACAATCAAGGTGCCGGAATGTCTCCAGAAGATGCCAAGATTACATTCCTTAAAGTGATATACCGTTGGCCGACATTTGGCTCGGCATTCTTCGAAGTCAAACAGACAACAGAGCCTAATTATCCAGAAATGTTATTAATTGCCATAAACAAACATGGTGTTAGTCTTATACATCCACAATCAAAGGTAAACTAACATACTTATTTATTTTTTATTAATGTAATTTAGTTGATTTTAAAATTATTTGACTATTGAAATGGCAGACGGACTTTACCACAAGAAAATATATTAATAGTGAAACTGAAAAACTGTATTACACAATTCACAAATTTTATTGTGACTGTAATATTGGGAATAATATTTATTTATTTATGGTCCATAAAGGCATTTTAAACATAAAAAAACAGTATAATCAAACAAATTTATTTTCTAAAAAGCTTCATCGATTATATATATTTTTTTAAGGTTTGACATCATTTAATGATATCAAATAGTTTATATTCTTATTGAATATTTTTTATGTAAACAATTTTTCTTATTTCTTCTTTAATATTTTGTCATATCGTGTGGAATTCTATAATTATTTAAAGAAATAAGTTTGTAATTTCCATTGTATTTTTATTACAGTACGCGCTACTAGCGCATTAAGTGCTAAAGTTTTTTTATAAAGTCTAAAAATATAGTGGAAATTACAAACTTATTTCTTTAAATAATTTTGTCATATGTATTTTATAAAGGGACAGAAATAAGATATATCCCAGTCGATCGTCCCTTATCCAGGTTTAGTATATCTCGGATTGGGACAATTATTAGGTTGGGAGGACGTATACAAATAAATTTAAAAAATACACTAACCCTCTTATGAAGAGTATTTAAATCCAAAAATGGCCATTTTGTCGCTTTAGCTCTTAAAACTTGATGTCCTTGTTACAAGCATTAAATTATTAAATAACCCTTTTTTCCAATGTTATGGGTTGATTTTCCAATAGTGATAAGCAATTTGTATGAATGTCACATTTTACATGATAAAAAATAATTTAATTGTTTATTTTCAGGATATTTTAATTACACACCCGTTCACGAGAATATCGAACTGGTCGTCGGGCAACACTTACTTCCACATGACAATCGGCAATCTGGTGAGGGGTTCGAAGCTCCTGTGCGAAACATCGCTGGGATACAAAATGGACGACTTGCTCACTTCGTACATCTCGCTGATGCTGACCAACATGAACAAGCAGCGGACCATCAGAGCCAAATAACGTCCTCGGTCACACTCCTCGTTAAAAAATTAATTATAGAATGGTGCGCGAATCAAACACGGATGCTTCATCAATTATATTTGTAAAGTATATATCACATTTAAATTTGTAGTCATTCTATTGTAAAATTGTGTCATTAGTGTTTAAATTATTTTGAGAGCGTGCTTTTGCTAGCCTAATTATTGTATAATAAATTATATTAATTTATCCATTATTGTTATTATATGATCCGCACAAAATATACAATGTCCATCGAGATAGAAGCCACTGTGGGAATTTCCCACGGTTTGGTTAATTAGAACCCCGGAGCTGCCGTGTCTCTATTGTGCCCAACACAGGAAGTTCATCGTAAGGAATGTCTTAAGAAAATTCCCATCATATTCACGAATACAATACGACCGCTCGGAAATCATAACACATATTAAATTTTCATCATTGTATTTTCTCTTTTTTGAATTCCAACAAAAAAAAAGACACACTTGAAAACGTGCTTTTTTTAAGGACACACATTATTTAATTTTATATGTATGAAATAAATATACAGATATATATATATACGATTAAAAAAATATTACAATCCATTTGTTTTTACTTCCTTTTACACATAATAATATAATAATCATTTAATATAAATGAGAATACACAAAAAAAAAATTACAATCAACACAATCTCAATATAGGACACTCACAATAATTTGTCATTTCATTGTCAATTTGAGTATTTTTATATAAATGAACGGAATGCCGGGATGAATTTGGATTAAAAAAAAAAGAAAGCGGATGTACTCTCCGTTTCATATGTTTGTAGAGCAAACATCATATCCTTTCAACAATGAGGCTTTGGTCAAACGAATATTATGGTATTCTAAAAAGATAATATAATACTACAATATCTGTTTGACTTTGGCACATCTCTAATGATATTGTAAAATACTATATCTGCTTTTATATCAATCCGTTCTTTTTAGCAAAAAGAGTGTGTAAGTATAACATTTTCTCTACAAATCAAAAATCTCCTCTTTGCTATTAAAATTTATTGTGTCATTATTTTTACCGCCGCAATCGGAATACGACAAATAATATGTGTAAATATTAGAATATTTCGCTTTTAGACGCTAAGTACTTACAAATATATATAATGTACACTGTTGTATAAATTGACATTTTATAAAGGTATAAAAATAAGCTATACATTGCATATATATTTATATATATAATCTAGTATACACTTAATGAGTTCATTGTTTTTATTTGTGGCTTTTTCTCACAATCAAAACAAACTCTGTATATTTGTTGTAAAATTCCCACGCCATTGATTGATATTCTCATCTGCATATACATATACTCGGATCAGATCTCTCTAAATGATAATCAGACTTGTTTATAATATATTTAGCCACTCGGCCGCCGAATTAATCTCATACAAGTATCGCGGAATGTATTTGAGCATGTAGCTTACACAATTTATTAATATATATATAAACTTTATTATTATGATATGAACATACATCCTTATCTACTATATTTTTATAATACCGTCAAATGGGGTGAATCAGGACAGTATTTTTATTTGCTTTATGAGATAATTATTTAAAAATATACCTTCAAAATTACGCAAAGAGAATATTTATCATCTACTCTGTTTTCTTTATATTTGTAGAGAAAATTTTTGATGTTATAATTCTGCTGTGTGATTAATCATAAGTTTGTAAATTTCCTCTACAAATGTAATAAAACAAAGGCCACATTAAAAAAAACATTTACTATGATAAGTTTGAAGAAAGTTGTTTTTTATTATAATTATTTACTGTCCCAATTCACCTAATTGTACGGTATTGTATAAAATTTGACTATATATCTCTCTTTAAATGCAATAAAGCGCTTTACTCAAACGTACATAATCAGTAGCACATCCGAATAAAGAGCATATTTGGGAATATCTTCAATCGTTCGTTCACAACTCTTATTGCTTTGTGTTTAAGGCAAATATACAATCACACGATGATAATATAATATGAATGTGAAACACCAACTGCTATCGTACACACAAATAAATTAAAAATCTCCGGAGGAAAGAATCATAGTCGTAGAGATCAAACAATATAAATAAATTAGGTGTCGGATGAAACAAGTGTGGCTCGTTTTGCATATCACATAATTTTTTTTTTAAAAAAACATTGTGCACGTATAAAAGTTGAAAGCATTCTCAGAATGCACGATATGTATGTATGCTTAAGTGTGAATATTGAGAATTATCGAAAGGAGAACACGTACGTATTCTTCATTCCGTAGAAAATACGGCTAATATTTATAGTAGAATAGGAATACTGTATTCAGTCACTGTTATCTGAAACTGTGGGAATATTCTCACACACAATTTGTATTGTTCATCTTAAACTTCCTGGTTGCTGATTCCAACTCGGCAAGATGGTGTCAGGCCTCATAACATCGTCGACGGGGACGCAGTGGGGTCTCGGACCAGGCTCCGGAGTATATGTAAACGTTAACCCTGTAGCGTATATTATACCGTCATTTCTAACTAATGAAACAGGAACCTGCAGACAAAAAAAAAATATTAATAGAGTATGTTTACGTATAAAAATATTTAAGCCAAAGCGTAATAAAACTAAAAAAATATCAATCATACTCTTTGTACAGCAGATGTCAAGATGTGATTGATGCAGTACTTTCAATATTAAGTTTGACATTTGCTCTACAAAAATAATCAACATTATTTATTAGCATACTTTAATGAAATGAACACAAAATTAATTAATCGAGCATTCAGTGTAAAATATTACAGTAAAACATTTTTAATGTTATAAATAAAATTTATATTGAAACAAGTGTATATAATATAGAATAAGAAACATATTGTATATTTAAAAAAAAACTGTTAAGCCACAGGCAAAATAAATCAACATAATTGTTAGTTTTACATAGGCATAAAAAAAATTTAAATCAGTTTAGTAATGGAAAGATTAACATACTTGAGTCGGTTGTCGAACCCAAAGCCACTCTCCTCGGAATTGAGAGATGTCCGGCACAACACACAGCATTGATTCGGCACACCGATACATCGTCTCCGCTTCGACATCACCGAACCACACTTGTAAAGACGGTGTGAAATTGTCCCCGGCTAATTCTAACATTGCAACGTCTCCCCCGCCGTTTAAATTTAAAGAATGTACTAAAGGAACTGGAGTCACCGGAGATCTAAATTGCAATAACAAATTTATTTTAGTCACAAATTAATAAAAAAACCCTCATTCGCAGTAAAAATAATAATTATTAAATGTTTTGTTTAGATTTTTTACTGTGAATGAAGAGTTTTTAATGTGTAAATATGGAAGTTATGTACCTAACGGGACCCATTCCTTCAAAAAATTGGTATTCAGCCTTATCTGTCGAGATTATAGTCCAGCAAGCTCCGTCATTGATCATCTCTTTATTCTGTTCCTTGGGACAAGGTGTAGCTTGAAATTGAATAATTCTTTCCTGAGACAAACACAGGTACATTCGTTCGGTGTCTTTCATGTAAAAGGCACACTTGTGCAATTGAGACACCGGATCGTCCGCTTCTAATAGAGCCATTTGTTTATCGACCTACAAAATGTTTTGAAATGAGCATCATTTATAGATACAATTTATAAAGAAATATTCACCTTTCTGATGATCAGCCTGGGGAGGGCCATCCCGGTGACGGAGCAGACCAGCTTGACGGTGGAGCCGTAGTGCACATAGCCTTCCCGTACCTGGAACTCCTCGGACTCGCTCTCGTTGTCGTCCAGCAGGTGGATGGTGAAGGCGCCCCACTGAGTGGACGAGGCGTGGAAGTTGCCGTTCTCCACGTGCAGATATCTCGTGGACACCGTCTGCGACCTCAGCCTGTTGAAGAGGGCCACCTTGGTGCCGCTGGCGATGCACAGGTCTGCATTCTTCAGCGACTGCTTCTTCTTGGACGGCTTGGAGATGACCTTGATGCGGCGGCTGTTGAAGAGGCCGATGTCGTGGCCGGAGCCATAGAACATCTTGACGGAGAGCATGAAGTGTTTCCGCTTGTCCGAGTCCGAGATGTACAGAGTCTTGGCGGCGCAGTACTGCTTGCCGTGGTTGAGGTCGAGCTGCTGCATGTCCTGCTCCGAGTTGCCGATCCCTATGAAGGCACACAGCTGCGCGCCCTGCTCGGCCTCGCCTTCCCTCACCATCCTCTCCTGCCGCAGCCTCCATCCGTCTCCGAACAGGTAAATGCACGGCGGCGGACAGAAGAACCTCTTCTCGTTGCCGTACGACTTCTGCGCCACCTTAGCGTGCAGGATCACCAGCACCATGTCTGACCTGTCCCTCAAGTAGCGCTCCATGGCCTCGCGGGTCAGGCGCCGCTCCTCTGGCCTGTAAGCTCCTGCGCCAGGACCTGCTGCAAACCTAGGATATGCACTCATGGCCGGCGAGCTGCAAGCCCCGCCCCCCGCCACAGCCACTGTCACTAAAGCAGGCACCTGCACCTGAGGAGGCGGCGAGGCAGGTGACGCAGCACCCGGCGGCCCGAACTGGTGCGGCATCACTGCCCTTGACTGCCCTTGACTGCGCGCCTGTCCTGTCCTGCACTGTTATAACCCTGAACTCCTGTTCCTGTTAGTCATGCTGCTCCTGTCGATGTTCCCCGTGGCGCGGTGCACCCTACACTGTCCACTGCTCCTGCTGGTCTCTCCTCTCCTCCCCCTGTGCCCTGCCCCCCCTGCCCCTCTACCATCACCCGCCCCTCCCCCACCAACAGTCAAGCTCCACTACAACACTTCAACACGCACACGACCGCGCCACTTTCAAAACTTATTATTTAAAAAAAATACACAATAAATACTAAATATCTGTAAAAATATACGTAAACAATACAAGAATATTTATTTAAAATATTTTTTTTAATTGAGACATCTTACGCGAAACAGTTTTGAAACCCTCGCCATATCACCAGATGGTTTTGACCAGATGTACTCAAATATTTTACATACATTATATACGAAAATTTTTGAATTTGAACAATTAACCCATAAATCCTATAAATATGGAGCTTGGGATCAATGTTAGCCTATTCCACATTAAAAGATAAATAGACAAGTCTACAAACTTAAAATACTGGGTACAAGGAATACAATATTATAATCAAAACTGATATAATTCGTCAAGTTTTAGTGAAATCATCAGCGTTGAAATCAAAAGTATCCTATTCCAAAAAAATTTAGTATCAAACATGCTCTTTTCAAAATCCCGCCAATGAAATCGTGAGTTTTATATTATTTGTATTTTTAGTAATACATTTTTTTTTTTACCATTTATTTTTATTTTTATACATATTATTGTAATTTCAAAATCCGGCCATTATTGTTTTATTAATCTTTTACTTTCAAAATCAACCTGTTCCAAATAAATTAATATTCAAAACTTGCAAATTCCATTATAACATTTTGCCAAATATCTCAGTTCAGCAAAAAGTGGAATTGATTCCAAGCTCCACAAATATGTTTAAATTAAATTTAATTATTTTAATTCGTGACTACCAAATCAAATAATCATAATAGATACACAAAAATACATTCTTTATTTATTATTTAATTAATTATATAAAAAAATACAATTTTATAAAACACCATCCCTTTTTTCGAGTGGCGAAATATTGGTAACCCTAATATTTAAAGAGAGCATTAAAAAACAAGTCATCGAATGAAGCAACCTCGATAATTTACTAATTTCAGGAAAGCATTAAAATACTTTTGCAATTTTTCATATAAAAATATATATTATATGTATATTACACAATTACTGAATAATAAAGATGATCATATTGAATAAAATATACTTCCAACACTTGTAAAACACGCATCTACAATCGCTGAGAAAATTAACACATTATCTAACCCTATAACTACAATATACATATAAGTATAATATTTATTTTATTTAATATTTCACAATTTAATTACAATCAAATATGACAAAAAAAAAATATTGGCGCTTGTGTTTGGTTCCATTCTCTCATTGGATGGACTCCAGATGTGAATATTAGAGATATTTAATAATGCATAATAAATGAAAATTCTCAAAAAACAGTATTAATCGGGAGACTCGCTTTTTAAATATTGTGATGAGTGTTGTCATCATATGAAAAATGCATTACATTATTTTATTAATAATTTTAATTAAAAAATTCAAACTTCTTTCGAATGAAAAAACAAACAACGTATTATCTTCGTATTAAAAACAAATCAGAGCATTTAAAAATATCAAATAATTTCAAAATATTTTTAGATGTATTTAATTTGATAGTGCATTACAATTCCACATTTTTATACTTCATTTTTAAAATCAAAAATTTCTTCTAATCGATAAAAAAACACTTTAAAGCAAAAATGAAATCAAAACTCAAAGATATATAATCGTCCTATTAAAAAAACACGCAGAACATAAAAAAACATTAACAAATTGAAAATTTCAATTAAAATTACCCTAGTTTATTTATAATTAGATATTATTAATATTAATGATTAATCGAGCGTTATACGACTGTCTTTATTGCGCGATATACAGAGAAGAGATAGTTACAATATTCGTTTGACTTTGGCACATCTCTGGCAGTAAGCCTTAAAAAAGAGTACCGTATAGTGAAGATGTGGTTATTAATATGTTGATAATTGTGTACGGAAGCGCGATTCTCGAGCCGGGTGAGAAATCTGTGGGTAACAATGGCGATGAGGAGCAATTAATCTAAATAGATAATAATCTCGGAAGGATGCGAGGATGTGAGGTTAGGAGAAGGGGGCGTGGGAATATCGCCGCGTGTGGGAACCAAAGTTATACACCATCTAACTATAGTTATACGCGCGTGTACTCGCATTATATGTATGTATGTATGTTAGCAGTAGTAGTAGTAATAGTATAGTACGATCACTCCCACAGGGGCTATCAATCATTATACATACATTCATAAATACTAGATCGATCGTTGCTACTCATTAACATTATACTAAACAATTCTATTAAACACATTTTCACAATACAAAGCTCAGGGGCATAGATATAAACATAAGATATCGCATTGGATCAATTTCGTGCACACTAATTATTTTATTACAATTAATACATATCTTATATCTCAAAACGGATATATTAATGATAATAACATTAACATAAAATTGGATAAAAGTTTGTGAAATAATAAATGAATTTAACGTAATATTTATACCGAAATGTATGAGATTGAACGCATGCTTCTACTCTCTATTTATTAATGTTTATAGATCAATTATGAAACTTTAGATTCTGTCATAGATATACATATTAGATATCGCATTGCATATAAATAACTCGTGTAAACCAGTGTATTGTTGGATTCTTCTCTCCTATTCGATAAAGGCATAAGTGTGTCTCACTCACTACTGACAATATTTTGGTGATTAAAACGCAATAATATTTTAAACATGCTAAAGAAGTAGTCTTTGGTAAAAACTGAGCATAGATCTATTTGCGTCCATATGACATGTAGTAACAATGCATTTACCAATTTTACTCTGAAATATAACTGAAGATATGAAGAGACATGTTTACAGTATAATGTTTGCCAGGTAACTCATGTTTTTGGCCACTTCATCCACTTGAACTAAACACACATTTAGTCATTCGTGCGATATCTTATGTTTATATCTATGATCAGGGGATAAGTGGCTACAAAAACTGTAGTCATGGGTTCAAATCCCGCTCAAGTCAAGAATTTTTAAAAATTGATTTGATCAGTTATTACGACTGAGAGATCGGGAATAATATTAATAAAATCCCCATCAATTGTCTTGATGCAGGTTTACTCGGATTTCCTGTATTGTAAGGTATATATGAATAATACGATACTATCAATCGGTTTCTTCAAATAATCAGCTACTTAACTTGAGAGTCAAATATCAGCAAATGCTGCATTTTTATGCAATCACTATATTACAAAACGAATGAACCGATAACTCTCCAGTTAGGTAGCTCAATGTTTGAAGAAACCAACCCTATAAAAGCCTACGTGAGGGAAAACGATAATTAATTTACATAATAAAAAACCACACACGTGATATTTTGAAAGTGAGTTACATTAGAATAAAATGTATGCAAGCGTTCCATTTTTGAAATTCCCAATGTTTTGTTTAATTTATTGCCAGTATAATAAAAATTATATGTATAGCTGATAAAAAAATCAGTATTGAAAATTTCAATTAAAAATAGCCTGGTTGATTATTAGTGTGGTAATTTAAGTCCAAACGCTATTTTCTATATATAATGTATAGTTTAATGTATTCTAATTAGTATGAATATCGATATTATTATGGAAGTGATATTGAATAAATGAATAAAATAATATTTGATTAGACAATATTACAGCCCTATTACTCTGGGAAGCGACTGCTCTTTCTGATACATTTGATATGAAGCCGAGTCAGAATGAACTGCTGACGAGATTCCCTGCCAGCTCAACTGTGACACATAATACAGGGCTTTACAACATTATATATGTTAATTTAATTAATATTATTACTACACCGATTACTTATATAAGAAACAAAGCAATCATTATCACCGATATAATGCAGTCGGTACGAATTGGGGGAAAAAATATATATAAAAATAACGCGCTGGCCAATTTAATTGGAACGCCATTTTATTGTGGTAAGAAACAAGAAAAATAATTCATAAAATTGACTAGAAGTTTGTGAAATAATAAATATATTTAACGTAATATTTATACCGAAATGAATGAGATTGAACGCATGCTTCTACTCTCTCCTTATTAATGTTTATAGAGCAATGATGAAACTTTAGATTCTGTCATAGATATAAATATTAGATATCGCATTGCATATAAATAATTCGTATAAACCCGTGTATTGTTGCACTCTTCTCTCCTATTCGACAAAGGCATTAGTGTGTCTCCCTCACTCAACACATTTATAGTGAGCCCTGAGAGTGGTTGTGACAATACTTTGGCGATTAAAACGCAATAATATTTTAAACATCTTAAAGAAGTAGTCTTTGGTAAAATCTGAGCCTAGATGTATTTGCGTCCATATGAAGATATGAGGAGAGATGTTTACAGTATAATGTTTACCAGCTAACTGATTTTTTGGCCACTTGATCCACTTGAACTAAACAAGCATTTAGCCACTCGTGCGATATCTTATGTTTATATCTATGTATTATACCCAATCTCTCAGTCGTAATTACCGATTAAATTATATTTTTTAATTGAGCGAGATTTGAACTTATGACCACAGTATTTGTAGTCACGCCTTATCCCCTGAGCTATTACGCTAGTATTATCAACTTACTCTGATTTCCTGAATAAAAAACGAACTCCTCAAAACGCAAAACTTGAACTAAAGATGCATTTATCCACTCGTGCGATATCTTATGTTTATATTTATTGATCAATTATATATATAATTGTCTAAGGTGTGTGTATGTTATATGTACAGTTCCCTCAACCATAAGTATATTAGAGATATTTAATAATGAATAATAAAAAAAACAGTATTTATCGGTAAACTCACTTTTTAAATATTGTGATGAGTGTTGTCATCGAATGAAAACCGTATTAAATTATTTTATTAATAATTTACTTTAAAAATTCAAACATGTTCTGAATGAGAAAATAAGCAACTTATTACCGTCCTATTAAAAAATCAAGCGGAACATCAAAAAACATTAACAAATTGAAAATTTCAATTAAAATTACCCTAGTTATAGATAATTGCACAAAAAATCAATAACGCTAGTATATATTCAGCCATACAATTGAAACGAGTGTTCCACAAAATTATTCAGATGGCTCCACTGTAATTATGTGCTTACTTCTTTCTTCGAAGTGAATTCCTTGGGAGTAAAAAAAACGGAAAAGTAGTAAAATATGTAATTGTTGTCAGATTCATACACCGAGACCAGGTCGGGTCAAAACAGGCAAGTGGGTGGTGGGAGAAGGGGACAAGGTGTTGGGGAAGAGCCCGTGGGAACATCGTCAGCAGGCGCTTTGCTTCTCTAATTGCCTCCTCCCCTCTCGCCTGGCCTTCGCTACACTCAATCCTCAATACCCATAATCATAATATCACGCCATCTTATCGATTGAATTTTCCCTCTCTAATTATAAATATTTCATTTAAAATCGTTTCCTGAAATCGGATATTCATATTTCAATATTAAAACACAATATACAAAAATATTTCTTATTGTTTTAGACGATATAACACTTGCTTCTCAACGTACTCGTAATGATTTTGATAAATGAATTAATTTACATAAATTATTTTTTTCCGTATGGCAATTACAAATGTCAGTTTGACACATAAAAGTATTTGACAGCGTTCGAGAGTATGAGTATTTTTTAATCATTAAAAGAAAATGGGAGTCCTCGGATTATGGAGACTTTTAGATCCTGCGGGAAAACCGATACCGGTAGAAACTTTAGAAAATAAGATACTCGCCGTGGGTTAGTGAATTACATTAATAAGCAAAATTAACCTATACCGATATAATGATTAAATTTTATATTTAGATATATCGATATGGCTTCATCAGGTAGTAAAAGGTTATCAAGATGGAAAAGGAGCTGCTGTGGCGAATGCTCATTTGATAGGATTATTCAACAGGCTCTGCAAACTGCTTTACTATCGAATCAAGCCAGTTTTTGTATTCGATGGTGATTTTCCAGCTCTCAAAAAAGAAACTATTGTATGAGTTTTTAAGCTTTTCAATGCTTCATATTGCATAATATATTTTTTAATCTGTATTTTATTAGATGAGAAGACAAAATGAGAAATCTCAACTGTATAATAGTGCAGATAAATTAAGAAAGCAACTCCTTGAAATACTTGTCAAACAAAATGCCGTTCATAGTATCATTAAAGAGCAAGGTATTTCCCCCAAAAAGAAATCACCGATAAAAGCATCCAATTCAATGCACGACGACGAGAACCTTTTTAAGTTGCCTCCTACGGAAAATGTTTATGAAAGTGAGGATGAATCGGATGAAAGTACTGAAAAGTATGATACGTATGAAATGTTTAATACTATGATTTTTGAAATTCGCACTTCGACAAATTACTAATTCGTTTTTTTTTTTAAGTGATTATAATCAGAGACAAATCGATTTGCATTCTTACGATATGAATTCTGAAGAGTTTAAAAAATTGACACCTCGAGAAAAATATGATCTACTCAGTGAATTGAAAGAAACAAGGAAGCAAAATTCTTGGGGTAAATTAGATGAGCTACCATCCGATAGCAACAACTTCTCTAATTATCAGGTTGACTATTCAATTTATTAAAAATTAAAGAGTATTTTATCAAAATGTTAAATTTACAGATGAATAGGTTATTAAAGAGGCGGAATGTTCAAGTATCATTAGAAGAAGCAGAAAAAGAAATTGGGGGACGATCTTTATCAATAAATGAATTAGAAATACTTCTAAATGAAGAGGGTATCAGCACCAAAATAGAAAATATACCAACCAGACGCATAGCCTCCGATGACCGAACGCATTATTTACTTGTTAAAGATATCAAAGAAACCATGCAGAATAATTTAACCAAAGAAGTTCAACCTTCAACAAGTGCATCGAATGAAAATGACAGCCTCAAAGAATTAGGAAGCGAGTATGATACAGATTTGCAAGCGGCCATTAGTCTTTCATTACAGGCAAATGATGAAAGTGAAAATGATACAAAAATCAATGCATCAAAAGATATAATGAGTGATAGTGAAAGTTCAGATGACGAAATTCAAAATACATCCAGTGAACTTTCTTTGGTAAAAGGATTTATGTTGGAAAATTGTGGATTAACGTTGTATGAAATTGAAAGAATTTTAAAATCTAATAAATCAAACAAAACAAAAACGGCTCCTTCCATTCCAAGTGAAACTTGTAATATTGAAAAAGACATTGGAGTATTAAAAATAGAGTCAGTCGTACTTAGTTCAGACACCGAAGATGATTTTGAAGAAGTTTTAGATGTTAAACCAAAAGAAGTCAGTCCAAATGTAGAAATAGAAATTAAAGAAACTTTAGAAATAGAGGATGATATATTTGCTGATGTTTTTGTTAATCTGCCTACTACAAAAAGCATGGTGAAAAATGTGCAATCGGATGTACAGATTGAAAAAAATTCTGAAAATAGTGTCTCGCACAATGAGTCAGTCATTGTTAATTTTGAAAATGAACATCTTATTTCTAGAAAAGATTCACTAGTTTTAGATTCAGTGAGTAAAATTGAAAACAGTTCGAACGATTGTACAGCTAAGAATGAGTTGGTTAAAGAAAATTTGGAAGGTAAAATAAAAGAAATAGTTCATTCATTGAATGAAAATAAAGAGTGTGTTGAAAAAACTAATTTAAAAGAAAAAAATTCTGATCAGAATATTAGCGAAACAATTTTAAAACACACAATTCAAGATCAGGAAGTGTCTATAAATAAATTATTATCATCTCCTGGCGCAACTGCTTCAGATATAGAGATAAAAAAAACAACTGAAACCACTCAAATACCTCCCATAGATTTGGATAAATTAGCTAACAGCTTAGAAGATGAAAAATCATTATTAGAAAAAGAGCAAAATAAATTCAGTAGAATGGGTCGCAACATAACGGAAGAGATGACTTCGGAAGTGAAAGATTTACTACGACTTTTCGGCATTCCGTATATTGTGGCACCTACAGAAGCCGAAGCACAGTGTGCATTTTTGGAAATGGCCGATTTAACCCACGGTACGATAACGGACGACAGTGATATTTGGCTGTTCGGGGGCAAGACAGTTTATAAAAATTTCTTCGATCAACAGAAACACGTCCTTCAGTTCTTGGGGGAGAATATTCAGAAATGTTTCAGTGAGTTCAGAATAAAATATATATTGCAATATTAAATGATATACTAAATTTATTATTAATTTAAGAATTGCCGAGAAGTCAACTGATTCTATTGGCCCTTTTACTGGGCAGTGATTATACAACAGGGATAAATGGTGTCGGACCGGTGACTGGAATGGAAATACTCGCTGCTTTTCCCTCAATCAACTCGGAATTACAGCCACCCTACACAAATTTGCTAGCGGGGTTGAAACAATTTAAAAGTTGGTGGAAAACCACTAGAGGACTGGGTCATGTGAATTTGAGGAAAAAATTAAAAAACATCACCATTTCTGAAGACTTCCCGAATCACAGGGTAGGATGAAGTTACACTTTTGTTTTAATTATTTAAATTATTGACATCTTTTGTTTTGTTGTTTTCCACGTTCAAAAAAATATATTTCTATTTAATAAATGTTATTTTTGTTTAAACGTTTAAGGTTGTTGAGGCTTACCATATGCCAGAAGTGGATAAAAGTAAAGAACCATTCACCTGGGGTCATTTAGATTTAATTTCCATAAGAGATTTTGCAAGACAGAAGTTTGGATGGAGTCGAGAAAAAATAGATGAAATTCTAAACCCAGTATTGAAGAGGCTTAATCAAAAAATATCTCAGCAATCCATCAAGTCATTTTTCAGAACTGATATTCAATTCGATGCAGCCAATCAAAAAATAAGTAAGAGAGTTCTAAAAGCCATAGAACGAATGGGCGGCAATTCGTCTCATGAAACAGAAGACGGCCCGAGTAAGACAAAACGTGTGAAAAAACACGTTGATTCAAATTCAGAGGATGTTGCTGTAAACCAAAATAATGTTGCTATAGAAAATACACAAATTAATGCACTGGATGCCAAAATGCCTGTTTTACCCACGTCAAGAAAAAAAATTATCATACCTCAAAAGCAAAATCATCAGGAATTACTGCTAAAGAATAAATTAAAAGCAATCGAACTGTTCAAGAAAGCAAAAAAAGTCCCAGAGTTTGTTAAAAAACGGAAAGCAAGGGCAAGAATCCCTAAACCCGAAGCCGAGTTGTCGGAGAGTAGTGAGAGTGATACAAATTTTTGATCAAAAATAAAAAACAATATATGGATTTATGTAATTGATAATTTATAATGTTCATTTTGTTTGTAAAATTATTGCTGTGATTTTATATTTTTAATATTAAATTATAAGTTATTCTGAAGGTATTGCATTATTTTAATTCTTAAATTTAGTTTCGTTTTTTCGGGGAGGTTTTTCATGAACGGATGAAGACTGGCCAGGAACAAATAATTGCTATCTTCCCTTTTCTTCGTGATTCCTAGTGATTCTGAGTGTTCCTGTTCTTTTAAGGAGAATAAATCTTGAAATTGTTTTTGAGATTCCAACAGTTTTGTGCCGTTATTGTCGAAGATTGCTGTATTTTCATAAATGTTGTTTTCCAAAAACACCATATTGGGAAGGAGATTCCAATTAGATGGGATTCCATTTTTGACACTTTCAACTTCACGCAAGTACGCCATTCTCAACAGTCTCCATTTGGCTTTCACTTCTTCTTCTGCAAAAAAATGTTTTATAAGTTAAAATTTCAAATAATTGGGGTAGTTTGAAAAATGTAAATACTGGGAGCGTCCATTTCTACGGCAACATCATTCCACAGTTGATTGACTTTATCTATATCTTTATAATCTTTACACGTAAACCGCCATAACGCTTCTTTTTTGTAAACTGATAAAATCAATCGTTCGTTGTCGATCATTTTGTTTGTTGTAGTCGGAACGGAACACAGAAAATGACAACTATGTACGAATTCTCCGGTCAATAATTATTGCCATATTGTATTGTTTTGAACGCTTTTTTAGAAAAACTCGAAAAATATCGTCAATTATAGATATCAAAATAATATTTAACAAATTAAAATGGTTAAAAATTTCATACACAAATAAGATGTATATTTTTGAATACACAAGTGTTTATTGGCGAGCTTGCCAGGTGACAGCAGTTGTCAGTTGTTGTTGTGGATTTGCAGAAAATAGTGGACTCGGTGGCACAATGGCTAGTGAAGAGAGAGAGGAGAGGGAGGAAGGGGGCGGCGGGGAGGAGGACGAGCTGACCTTGCCTCGTGCCAGCATCAACAAGATGATCAAGGAACTGGTGGCCACTGTCAGGGTTGCTAACGAGTCCAGGGAACTGATCCTGGCCTGCTGCACGGAGTTCATCCATCTCCTCAGCTCCGAGGCCAATGACATCTGCAACCAGAAGAACAAGAAGACCATCAACGCCGAGCATGTACTCGCTGGTTACTGTCTTATTATATTTTCAATTACAATCATTATCGATGGACACCCAACTAACATATTAATATTCCTTTACAGCGTTATATCAACTAGGATTTTACGATTACATCGGTGAAGCAGAAGCGGTTGTAAGAGATTGTAAAGCAGTCGCCGCTAAACGTAGACGGCAAAGCACCAGGCTGGAGAATCTAGGAATACCCGAAGAAGAACTCCTGAGGCAACAACAAGAACTATTCGCTAAGGTATTAATTACAACCATTGCTCTATACATATTTGTAAGAAATCAATTTTACGGTATTCCTTTCTAGGCTCGTGAAGAACAAGCCATCGCAGACCAGCAGCAATGGCTTCAGATGCAAGGTATCACAGCCGCTGCCAACGTTGCCGTTGCTTCCACACCTGCGCCTCTTCCTTCTCAAGACACTGACGAAGAATATTGATGTCAATTACTAATCCTAAGAAGCTTTGTACATATAATTTTATAATGATCACAAAAATCCAATAAACTACATAACCCTAACATATTTTTTTAGTTGATAAAGCATGAAGAAAAAAAGTATTATACTTTTTGAATGCTGTGATACAGATTTTCAAATAAAAACAAAATTTGTTTTGATTTTTATTTATTGAAATCATGTAAAGTTACATTTCAGTTTTGTATAATTATGTTTTACATCAGCAAAAAGTTGCCACAATCAACAAGCATTTGGAATATCATTTTTTTTACACAAATAATTACCAAAAAAAATTTTAAGTATCTTTTTAAAATTTGTATAATGTTTACAGCTATCTAGTCATGTTTATCGGTGTTAAATGAGTGTGTAAAATTTAAAGCTATTCAACGACACGAGCATTTATTCTGAAACTACAATGTCATTGATTATTTTTAGGGTGTATATTGAATTATATTAATTAAGCATTTATTTCATAAGACAATGAAGTTCTTCATTCATATAAATACGGCCAGTAAATACTAAAACGCTACCAGTCGATTGGAAAATAAAAATATTACAACATTGATATATTTCCATCGATACTTATATTTATGTAAATGGAATCTAAGGCTGTGTTTTTTGTATAAAATGCATATTTTTCATACGGATTGCTAAACAACAACACTCACTAATCATAACCAACTGCAGAAAAATACAGGAATGTCACAATAATTATAAAATTTATAGCCATTACAATGATATTTGCACTTAGATTTAAATAAATACATACATATCTAATATGTACACAACTTATTCACATCCAATAATCAACAACGATACGAGTATTTTTAAAAAAAGATGCCAATATTAATTTGATCAAAGCCACCATTTATTTTATAATATCATTTAATTTTAACTGTGTGCGCATGATTTCTAAAATATATGAGTAATAAAATATCTTCTTATTGCTTTATGTTTTTTTTTTTTGTTTGTGAAAAAGATTGTTGTAAAGAAGCACATATAAGTATATTATACATTATTACAAGATAAAGTGGAATATTTTTCTAACACTTAAGAGACAAATTAAATTGTTATTACAATTTCCACTTAACCTACAAAATATAGCGTACCCTGCACATCAAACACTGCGTTAATCAATGCAGTGTTGGGAAAAAATTATAAATTACAGGTTTTACAACATAGTCAACAGTGAAATACAGAAACCGTATATTCTTATTATATAAAAACCAACCGATTATTAGCAACCTTGATAGGAATGGATTATTTTTTGCAGAAATGAGGCAAAAATTATTATTAATCGAAAATATAGTATGATTTTAATTGTGACATAATAACGAGAAAAAAAGTGGAATTTTGAACTCTAATTTTAACTAGAAAAAAATATTTGAATTATATTTATATGTCGAACTCTCAACTCTGATTTTTTTTTAAATCTCCTAGTTTTTACTAATGATTGAAATTTTGCCTCATTTCGACAAGATGATTAAAACAAAAGAATAATAAGGAATATCAAAATTCAGCCATTCAATAAATGTTTGTATAACCCCGAAGAGCTATGCACACTATTTTAGTATTATAATGATGAGTTAAATTGATTTTCGAACGTTCATTCTTATTATTTAGGTAAGATTTGTCATTAAAATGGACAGATGTGTTGGTTTAATGTGAAATGTCAATTTAGAATATTCAACAAAAGTACAGAACCTCTTATGATTATTCACATAATTTGCCACTTAGCTGCTTCACTGGGTGAGTGTGTGGTAATATGTGACATAGAACGGTAAAGCGATGAGTAAAACACAGCAAATCACACGCGGGCAGAGGCGTGCGAACGGCCGACATCATTTGGCAGAAAGTGGCCATCTCAGATGGCGTACAATACTTGATCGGCTGCCCGAGGCTAAAGGTCATTGAGCTTTCAAAGGTACTAGTTTTCGTGAACGGGCTCGAGCCTCTTGTCTGCTGCTCGTGTATTCAAACCATAATACATTTGGAATAAGAGTAGTGTCTCTTAACAATAATAACTCTGATATTCTCCTAAAATGATAAAAAAAACTCAATAAACAAAAAATTATATTGAAAATTATTATTCAACCTACCAGCAAACTATTTGAGGAAACAGCGGCGTTAAAATACAATGAGTGAGAATAAACCAAAGAGTTGCTGTAATAACTCCAACAAATGCTCCAATGGTCACTTGTTTAATACTATGATATAACAAATAAATCCGGGCAATCGAAACTGCAGAAGCACCAAACACAACTCCGCTAACAACACAAATCACCCAACATCGAGACATTATGTTGTTATTGTTTATATGCTGCAATCTAGTATATAAAAATATGAGAATATAAAATTGTAGCTATATAAAAAATTTAATAGTTACCTTATGAATATAAAATAAATAATATATGTGGCAAAAAACCACATGAATTGGGCGTGTGAAGATGGCATTCCATATTCACTGTACAAATCATCTCGGGATACAGGACGCGCCTCTTTTATCGTGTGCTTCAAGACAATGTTGATGATTTCATTCACCAATGTTCCAAAGAAGAATGTTATCTGAAAAAGTTTATTTTGTTAATTTAAATTGGTACACATAGAATCATATCAGTCTTTATACGTACAGTATGCAAATCTCTGCGAAAAAGTATGAGTGCGATAAAGCCTGCCCCGATTCCGAATGGAGCGAGACTAATGAATGCGAATAATTTACCCAATAAGTCACCTGAAAAATAATTTAATATTTTATATATTCAAAACTAGTAAGGTTTTATTAATACAGTGGTATTTTTTATTTTATTGAATTCAAATTAATGAGGGAAAAAATGCTTTTGGAAAATAAATAACCAAAGAAAAGCATGTTGTTGAAAACAATATAATAAGGAATAGAGAAGAGTTACAAACCTTTTGGATAGTGCACGAGGGTGAGGGAGAGTGGCGCCCACTCTTCACCACTCCCACCGCTCATCATCATCATCATCAACACACTAATGTCACTACGAATGTTGACACGAAACAAGAAGCAGATCACTGCAATCATACATATTGACACTACCAAATTAATTTTTTTACGAATATAATCGGAATCACTGATATAATACGCGTATATATTTAAATTTAATATAGACAGACCTAAATTCTGCAACAATGCTTATTAGCATATTTTATCGACACATTGTAAATTGCAGATTTTAAATTTATTTACAAAAATGATTTCATGTAATTTTGAATAATTGATTATCAAAATTGAACGACTTTTTTGGTAAATGTATTTTGAGTAAATAGCCTTAAAATAGCGAATTGACAGGTAATATGCATTATCAGTCAGAAATAAGAATAGTGTGATTTGGTGCAATTCAGAAGGCAGAATTGCGTTCTGTATCCAAGATGGTGTTCTATTTTATAAGCAGCGTTGTGTCTCCTCCTGTTACACTCTTCATGGGTCTGGACAAATATGAAAGTAATGAACACATTGCACAAAAACTAATTCATCAATTAAATTCAAAAATGTTATTTATCAAATATTTTATCCATAGACGAAGATTTGATTAAATGGGGTTGGCCAGAAGATGTTTGGTTTCACGTAGACAAAGTTTCCTCTGCCCATGTCTATTTGAGATTGGCACCTGTAAGTTCTCGAGGAATTTCATTAAATTCTATTCACTTTAACTAATTTTATATTCTTTAAGGGACAAACAATTGACGATATTCCTAGTGCAGTTTTAGAAGATGCATGTCAATTAGTTAAAGCAAATTCAATTTTAGGAAACAAAATGAATGACATTGATATTGTTTATACAATGTGGGAAAATTTAAAAAAGACTCCTGGCATGGAGGTATTTTAAAATATGGGTAGTTTCGATTCAGAATTAATAATTACTGTTTTTTTTTTCTAGGCAGGACAAGTTAACTTTCATAAAAATAAAGAGGTTCGAAAAATTAGAGTAGCGAAACGTAATAATGAAATTGTCAACCGTTTGAATAAAACAAAACGAGAAGAACAAGTAGACTTCAGAGCGGAAAGAGAGAAACGAGATCGATTGGAACGAGAGGACAAAAAGAAACTCTTCAGGCAGCAAAAAGAGAAGGAAAAGGATGAAGAGAAAAGGAAAAAAGAAGAAGCAGAGTTGAGGAGTTACAGCACTTTGATGAAATCGGAGAATATGAGCACCAACTATGACGACGGCAATGATTCAGACGATTTCATGTGATATTACTATAAGTTTATTTTGAATCAGTCGATTGAATTTTGTGAAATGAAACTACAGATATTGAATGAACTTTTTTTATTCATTGTTTAATTTTATATTGACCGCTTTTAATGCATTTGTTATCCATGTTGGATAATCTTTATTAGGGTACAACTCTTCCATAAACTTTATTACAAACGAAGGAAATGTGTCATTCTCTATATGTGTTCTCATTGTATTCATCAATTTCAGCTGGAAACAAATAATACATTGTAAATAAAGATATTCTTACTTACTTATTTATTTTAATAGACATTTTAAATGCAACTCTTTTATAATGAATGAATTAAAAGATATAAATACCTGGAATGCAATATTGTGAACTGATAAAAGATGACATGCGACAGTTTCAACGGTTACAATATTGTGTAAATATGCCCGAGTGTAGTTTTTACAAGTACTACAATCACAATTTTCATCAATCGGGGTGAAGTCGTATTGATATTTCTTTTGCCTCAAATTTAATTGTCCTGTGTTGACTAAAGCACAGCCAAATCTCTGAAAAATTAGGTTATTATTTATATAAATAAATATATTTTCATGGGAATTAAATTAAACACTTACACCAGTTCGTGTTGGAAAAACACAGTCAAACATATCAGCACCGAGGGCAACACAAACAACTAAATCGGCAGCCATTCCTACTCCCATTACGTAGCGAGGCTTGTTTTCAGGCAATAAATTTGTACTTAGGTGTACCATTGGCCAGAAATCATCTTTGGCTTCACCTCCACTATTCATTGATTAAAAAATATGAAAGGGTGTCTATGATTCATATAAAGATTCATCATATATGATTACCTGAGACCTCCTATAGCAAATCCATCTACATCTTTTTGCAAATGTTCTTTAGCGCTTTGTGCTCGCAATTCTGGATCGAGCAGACCTTGCACAATCGGAAAGACACTCTGGTCTTCTGGTCTAGAATGAGCTTTAAGACATCTGTCTAACCAACGAGAAGTTCTCTCTGTGGCCTCTTTTATCCTATCTCTATTATTATGTGTTGTTTGAACGACATCATCCAGTTGCATTATTATATCAGCTCCTATAATCAAATTTTACTTTAAAAGTTTTATAATGAATAGAAATGTTTGAATGTAACACTTACCGATGCAATTTTGTATTTCAATGGAATGTTCAGGTGTGAGCATAATTTCTGAATCATTGTATGGAGATTGAAATTTGACACCCTCTTCGGTGATGGTGGCTAATTTTAAAAGAGACACCATTTGAAATCCACCAGAATCTGTTAATAATGCTCTGTTCCACCCCATGAACTTATGTAGTCCGCCAGCCTTCTTTAAGATATCTATTCCTGGTCTGTTTCCTAAGTGGTACGTATTTGCTAGGATAATTTGACAATCTAAATTTTCTAATTGATCAGGAAGCAGGCCCTTCATTGTTCCCTATTATTCATAAAATATTATAAAAGTGTTGTTAGTAGATTTAATTGATGTTTCTGGAGTTTGCTTTTACTTGTGTTCCAACGGGCATAAAGACAGGGGTGTTCACGATATGATGTGGGGTTTCAAGTTGACCAGCTCTGGCTTTAGTAGTCGAGCAACATCCTCGTTTTATCCACTTTATTCCCCCCATTCTGATGCTTCACATAACCTTTAAGTACCAATGCGGATTTGACATTCGAGTATTTTGTTGCCAGAAAGCAAGGACTTTTTATTTGGAATAAAAATATTTTATTTTTTCAAGCATTAACTATTTATTTTGTGTCACAACATTTTTATTCACTCAAAATTGGTATCGGTTTTCATGGGAATAAATATTGTAATTATCACTAATAAAAAAAACCCAAAAAATACTGAAAAGCTTTGTCATCATATTTATTTGTATGGATTCTTACTCCGGGAATTCTTTCACTAGTTAAAAAAATGAAATCAAAATATGTGTATAAAATACAAGTTTCTTTATTGTATGGGAAAAAGACATTTTAATATTATAAATTGATACATTTGATATCAATGTAAAAAAAATAAGATTTGTATTATGGAAATGATAAAATTCATTCTTCTTCATCATCTTTCTTGCTTTTCTTAGCCTTTTTCTTTTTAACAGGTGTTTCCTCTTCTTGCTGCGTTTCTTCTTCTTCCACTTTGTTTTTCTTATTTTTCTTTTTCTTCTCTTTTTTCACTTCAGTTTGTTCCTCAGTTTCTTCTTCCTTGACTTCTTCAGATGTACCAGCCTATGAATTATAATTCATTCATGAATAATTGAAGATTAGTATTTTCAAATTATCAATTGTTACCTGGACATCTTCATCCTCTTCTTTGAATTTCCGTTTGAGATTTGGTGCTGTAGAATCTGCAGCTGCATGATACTGTTTCACTTCACTAAAAATCACAAAAATGTAAGGATTATTTTATTATCATAATGTTTATTTAATGAATTTTTTAAATGATATCTAACCTGACACTGTGATACTTGTCGAACTTGGCTTTAGCTCTTCCAGTGCCGCTAATAGATCTAATATTACCTTCTTCAAGTAATCTAAGTCGCGCTTCTAGTTTAGTTTTATGTTCCACACCTAGATCAAAAGTTCCATCTTCACCAAAAGCATCTACTCTAGTTGCAAGTGCTGCTTTGGCCGCGAGCATTCTAGACATTTTTCCTTTATTCTTTGTACTAGTTTGGCCAATCAGCTGAGCATGATAAATAATACCATATTTGGGGGTCTGTTTTTTTGTCTTGAGTGCTCTGAAAAGAGCTTTCTCAGCACCGAGGATTTGTACTGTTGAGGCGGGATGTTTAGCTAAATTCATTAATGATCCAGCCCGAGATATAAGTCTAGCACCAATGTGCTCACCGACTAGGACTGATAAGTTGGGTGCCATCGCCATCATACGTGCTTTCAAATAGTCTGATAAATGTGATCTATAATCACTGATTGAGATTATCTCTTCACACAGATTTTGAATGTTCATGATATCATCATCAGATATTTCAGTGCCCATTGATACTTCTGCAGCTTCTTTAACTTTTTCTTCATCCTCTTCTGCGAGAATATCAGAAAGATCCGTTTTAATAGCATTATCTCTGGTACCAATCAGCTTAACAGTTTTGACATAGGAAATGTTATCGGTGATAAGCTTTCCCAGCTCAGGGAAATGCCAACCGTACCATTCTCGACATCTCATAATGTAGTTGTTTAATTCTTTATCAAGATCGTCGAGCAAACATTGAGCTTGAACAATCATCGTGTCAATTTTATCAGGGGAAAATTTGAGCTTATATCTGGAGAGTGAATGTGCTAAACCAAGAGCCATGGCGGTCATTTCTTTTTTTGGTAATCCAACGAGTAAACTGTCTAGCTGAGAACGCATGCATCTCATTAACTCTTGAACATTTGTATTAGAAAGACAAGACAGTTTCAATTTGTCTTTGATGGCGTTTCCTAACTTGGGATCAGCTACGAGAAGTTGATTTTGTACATCGTCACTAGTTATGCTTTTGAGGAGTTTTTTGAGCCCCTTTGGTAATTTTCCTTCAATAGCGGCTGTCGTGGCAGCTAAAGCTTCAGTGGTGTCGGCAAATTTTTCAAAATGCTTCAACTTAACACTAAAAATCGATTAATACATTAAAGCCGATTACAAATCGGAAGAGTATGGGTTAGGAAATCACTTACATTCGGCTCGCTTTCTCAGGGGTTTCGAAATCACGATACAAATTATCAACTTCAGATAGTTTCTGTTCGTCCAGAAGCTGTAAAAAAATAATAGCATAATTTTTATATATGAATTGTGAACGCCTTAACACTTTTTTTATGAAATTACATCAAATATGAAGATATAAATAAAACATACCTTGAATATAGCATATCCAGCTGGTGTTTCGAAAAGGACGAGCATATTGCCGCCCTCTTAGCGCACTTAGCCTCAAACAACAACTACACTTGCACACGTGAGAGACAACGAGGTTAATCTCAGTGTTACCAGCACCTTTGACTTTGACATTTTCAAAATTATATTTATTTATATTGTATACATTCATATCACACCAAAAATAAACTTTTCTTCATCATATTCACAACTGTCGATGAATTTTTAGTTAATCATCTTGATTTATGAGATTCAGGAATGGTGAAATATAAATAGATATTTTTTTACAGTGCATTTACATATCCGAGTAATGATCATTTATAAGTCGAATAATGATGTGAAGAAAAAAGATATTCCAAACTCTTTCTGAGGATATCAAAATGTGTGTTAAACCAGCGTTAAATCCCGACAAAAATCAAAGATGTGTTTGTATGTGAACAGTTTATTTGTAAATTAAATACAACACGTTTATGACACAAAACATTCATAAAAATATGATTTAATAACATTAGACATTTATATATTATAACAATATCATTGTTTTATGGGTGTAAATATTGTAAATGCATCTTCCATATACGTATACATATAATTTTTATAATAAATAAAATATTGGCAATGAAAAATATAAGAGCACATGTGGTTTTCAATTGAAAAAGTAAAATAAATATGTAAATAGAAAAATAGCTTTGCACTTGGAATATAAGACTTGGTGAAATATTCTTCTTTTGATTTTTGAGATTTGATGACGAGTTGAGTATATCACAATATAATGTAGAATATTGATGACAACAAATTTATGCAGAACGAACAGACTGAAAAAAAAACAATTAATTATATAACAGTATATAAAATTTATATTGCAAAATTGAATACTTTAGAAATGTCGACTCCGGTGAGTGTATGGATCATCTCTGGCATGAGTTGAACAATGTTCATGACCTCTCCGGTCAACTTAGCCGCACCGACTTCTGAGTTTCCGCATGATACCATTGTTACTTTACGGGTTTTAGCTAGCGGAGCAGCCACTTCAGCAGCAACCTTTAATTACAATAAGAAATTAATAAAATAATAACAAAATGATTAATTAGATTGTAACCTTGGGTAATGTTTCAAGAAACATTTCTAACATGGCCGCTTCCTTATATTGTGTCCATGCTTCAGCTTTCTTTGTAGCTTGTAGGGCTTCTGCTTTAGCTTTAACGGATGTGGCATAAGCTTCAGCCAATCCCCTTTCGCGAACTGCCTGGGCTTCACCCTCGGCTTCTAGAATAGTGCGCAGTTTGTATGCTTCTGCCAGCTTTTCTAGACGAAATTGTTCAGCTTCTGCGGGCCTGAATAATTCACAATTCTTAAAATATTCTTGGTGAACTATTGATTTACAATGGAGGAATACAAACTTGCGAACAGTAGCCTCAAGCTCCTTTTCTCTTCTCTTTACTTCTTGAAGCTGTACAGCAATGGCTTGAGTGCGTTCAACCACCATAATTTGCATTTGTTCTTCTTTAATAAGTTGTTTCGTTTTCGCAGCTTGTAGTTCAAATGCCATTTCAGCTTCAGCCTGCATCACATAGCAACAATGTCTTAATTACACAATATACTTATCTGAAATACATACTTTTTTAGTTTGAACTTCGACATCGTACGCTGCTTTTTTAAGTTCGTAATCTCGCTGAGCTTTGGCAATATCGATATCGTTAATGAATTTGGCCGCCAATCTTTGTTCTTCAGCAATTGCTTCTTTGATTTGTGCTTCGCTGCGAGCTTCGGCTTCACCAATTCGAGCATCACGCTTGACCTCTGCTGTACGAGCCTCACCGAGTGATTTCAAATAGCCCTAAACACAAAGTACACTAATAAAAATCATACTATGAGATGAAATAGGAAATAAGCTAGGATATACGGCACAATGTCTAATAGTGTATAAAAATTGCAAAGCTTCCTTACATGCATAAAACAAATTATTTAAAAATAAATCAAAATGAAATAATTTGGTGGTTTTTGTTCAATCCATTTTTTTCCATTAAATGCTTCAATAATAGTGGGTGACATACCTTGGCTTCCTACAAAGAAAAAGACAACATTAAAATTTATTTTTACATACTATATTGATCACATAATTCAAATAAGGCAATTGTTTAAATATTGTTGTAAATTATTTTGTGATTATACTTACATTTTCATCACGAATGTCCTTCAAGGTGTAGGAAACAACGGTGATGCCCATGTTAACCAGATCACTTGAAGCCACTTTGAAGACCTACGAAATATGAAATAATACAGGTTTGTCCTTTGTTCCAATTTTATATAAATGCATGCACACCTGCTGAGAGAACTTCTTGCGATCCTTATAGATCTCTTCGACTGTCATAGATCCAATTATGGCTCTCTGATGGCCCTCCAAAGTCACTAAGGCAATTTGGTGAATTTCATTACTCCTTTTCCCTAAGAATTGCTCGCAAGCAGCCGAGAGCATTTCAGAATTCTGCCCTTGAATTTTTACCTGTCAAACAATCAATTCAAATATTATTAGTCCTAGTAAATTTGTTTATTAGATATATCTCATACCTGTGCGATGCCAGTTACGGAAATCGGTACTCCTTGGCTGGTATAAACTGTAGGACTTTCAACTTGGAGCGTCATCGTATTTAATGATATTTTCTGAGCTCTTTGAATAATCGGCCAGACAAAGACATGACCGCCAGGGACGAGCAGAGGCTTAGAATAACCATATCCTATATAGTAAAATAAAATAAACATTTAATTTGATGTGTGCAATGCCAAATAATATACTATTACTTAATGGACAAAATCTGAATATTAAAATAAGCAAATATATACCAACAGTGCAGACAAAATATTGAAATACTAAAGCTACTGTGAATACGTTACAAATGTAATTTATTTTGGTAGCAACAATCAACTTCATTTAATAATTTTTTACATAGAATAAACTATGTAGTATTCTTTCAAACTGATATTAAGATAATTATTTCAAAAAAATATTATTTTTTGGTAAATTTCTGAGGAAGTTGCGGTTTTCCAAATTATTTTAAAAATATCATTTCAATAAAAATGAAAATATTGGTACAAAAAAAGTTCCGTAGTATAAGCAGGGTGTGGTCGGGTTTTATTTTCATTAAAAGTTGGAAACGTTTGTGAATAATTGTTATAATAGAAACATGTAATTAGTTATTTTGTAGTGACCTTGAATTCAAACGCGCCCGATGTAAAAAGTAGGTCATTATGAAACACGAATTTAGACGCTGTGCATAATATGTAAGGCGTGGCAATGTTTTTATATCATCTTATTTCAACCTTTCTTATTTTATATAAACATTTTTTTTTGTTTATATTCTTTTTTTGTTGTGTTGTTTAAAATGTTCAACAAAATCATGCCTAATTACTTAGTTTAAAAAAATATATCAGGAATTTCAATGTGGAAAATAATTTTCAAATTTGAATTTTCTTTTTTAAAATTAAAAGTTATATTTTATAAAAAATATCGTGTTTGGATGAATTTTCATTTGATAGTACGAAGATACATACCGGAGACGACGATGACCTTGTTAGGGCCACACGTGACAAAACCCCAAGTCATTTCTGAAACAGTTCAAGGATCTGTAACGGAAAAAGGACAACAAGTATTTCCAGATGTCAAGAACTGGGACTTTTAGTGTTGCTAGTATTACCACGCTCACTATGTATTAATTATCACATGAAAAATAATAAAACGGCAATTTACGCAAGAATGTAGTACAATTAAATATGCAACCATTATAGTAGTGCTTTGCAATATGTAATACCTTACTTATATTCGCATTGCTCTTCATAGGAATATATTTAAGGAATCTGCAGCTTTGCAACACTCTGCTTGAAGCTTTCTTTTTCTTTGGACTTTTCAATTTTGCTTAAATATCAGAAGAGCTAGTTCCTCAGAATGTTTTAAAGTTATTATGGTATGGATATTACTAGCCAATTTCGTTTAAAATAAATCAAGCATATTTTTAACAAGATATGAAAAAAACAATACTTTGTTTAATATGTAAGAGAATAAAGTTTATTCAAAAATAAAAATCAACATAATTATTACACAAAACAATGAATGAAAATAAATTCCATTTATTAACATTTGCCACAACATTTATAATAATATCAAAATACGCAGCGAATAAATGCAACTTTCCCAGGTAACAAAATCAAATAAAGATTAAATAAGATCAAATAAAGAAAGAAAGAAAATCAAAAAAAGAGAAAAAAAGAACAAAATCAAAAAAAGAAATCAAACACACACACATGTGCCTTTATATTTTATGATGGCACGTTCCATACAAAAACAATGAGTATTACAAGAAATACACAAACACAAACATTTCAATGTATTATTATGTAAATAGTACTGTGCGTAATTAAGCATTAATGGACATATTTACGAGATAAAAACATTCATTATGACAACATACATAAGTACACACTTGGTTATTGTATAATAACAATTATAAGCAAAATTGGTAGAAAAATAGCTTTGAGGACATATTCATTATATGAGATTATAAGCTTTGATCAAGAGATTCTAGACAGAATGACTAGTTGAGGATATCACGGTTGAAGGCTGAGTTTGATGCGATGTTTTTATAGACTATGCGGAACGAACCGACTGAAAAAAATCAAATTTATCATATTTTATGTGATTGAATTTGTGTTGCAAATAATAAAACTTACCTTAGAAATGTCGACTCCGGTAAGTGTATTGATCATCTCCGGCATGAGTTGAACAATGTTCATGACCTCTCCGGTCAACTTAGCCGCACCGACTTCTCCATTTCCGCATGATACCATTGTTACTTTACGAGCTTGAGATAGCGGAGCAGCCACTTCAGCTGCAACCTATTTACAGAATGGAAAATTAATATAACGGATAGGGCTATTAATGATATAAAATAAAGAAAAAATTATTGTGACCTTGGGTAATGTTTCAAGAAACATTTCCAACATGGCTGCATCTTTATACTGTGTCCATGCTTCAGCTTTCTTTGTAGCTTGTAGGGCTTCTGCTTTGGCTTTAATGGTTGCGGCATAAGCTTCAGCCAGACCTCTTTCGCGAACTGCCTGGGCTTCACCCTCGGCCTCTAGAATTGTGCGTTGTTTGTTTGCTTCTGCCAGCTTTTCTAGGCGGAATTGTTCAGCTTCTGCGGGCCTAAATAATTTAATAAATTTTAAAGTTTTCTCAGGCAGTTAATAATTTTTAATTGATGAAATAAATACCTGCGAATATTGGCCTCAAGCTCCTTTTCTTTTCTCTGTACTTCTTGAAGTTGGACAGCAATTTGCTGGGTGCGTTCAACCACCTTAATTTGCATCTGTTCCTCCTTGATACGTTGTTTCGTTTTCGCAGCTTGTAGTTCAAATGCCATTTCAGCTTCAGCCTACACCAGAAAAATAAAAAATTATAGTTTTATACACTACATTTATAAAAATACATAAATTTGAACAACATACTTTCTTAGTTTGAACCTCGACATCATATGCAGCTTTTTTAAGTTCGAAATCTCGTTGAGCTTTAGCGATTTCAGTATCATTGATTAATTTGGCAGCCATTCTTTGTTCTTCAGCAATTGCCTCTCTGATTTTGGCTTCGCAGCGAGCTTCGGCTTCACCAATTCGCGCATCACGCTTGACCTCTGCTGTACGAGCCATTCCCAAAGATTTCAAATAACCCTAAACATATTAATTATCACTATTATTATAAGATGGTTCATTTTAGAAAATTTATAAAAAAGGTATTCCTTAATTTAGTGTTATGTTAAAATAACAATATTTGGTGGTTTTGTGATTAGTCTGGTGTGTTTGTAAGGATCCAATATTTTATACATGCTCGACAACATACCTTGGCTTCCTGTGATAAAAATAGAAAAAAAGACAAAATTAATATTGAAAATTTTTGGCATAGTAAAATATTTTTTTTATATACTATTGCTTAGAAATGAAACGAATACAGATTACTCGGTCTAGTGAAAAACATATCTCAACTTGAACTACAGATAACTATTAACCCCTGATTAGTGCGGTTAATGAAAAAAAAAGTTTTTAGTAGTTGGCCGAATATTCTATTTCATCTTTTATGTATTTAAATTATGGAAATCTTTAAATGATCAAAGTTATTGTGTGGTTTGATATACTCACTTCTTCATCTCGAATGTCCTTCAAAGTGTAGGAAACAACTGTGATGCCCATGTTGACTAAATCACTTGAAGCCACTTCGAAAACCTGTAAAAAAAATCAAGCTTCAGACTTTTTGAATAGAAATTATATTGCTAAATTTTTTTATAGTAAATACCTGCTTGGAGAACTTCTTGCGGTCCTTATAGATCTCTTCGACGGTCATAGATCCAATTATGGCTCTCTGATAACCCTCCAAAGTCACCAAAGCAATATATTTAATTTCATTGTCACTTTTGCCCAAAAATTGTTCACAAGCAGCCGAGAGCATTTCAGAGTTCTGTCCTTGAATTTTCACCTGTGGAACAAACAATATGATAATTAACAATATCAATTTTTTTTATTTAATTGTTGAAATGTACCTGCGCAATGCCAGTGACGGAAATTGGTACACCTTGGCTGCTATAAACAGTGGGACTCTCAACTTGGAGTGTCATTGTATTCAGTGAAATTCTTTGAACTTGTTGAATTTTTGGCCAAACAAAAGCTCGACCGCCAGGAACAAGCAAAGGTTTTGAGTGACAGCATCCTATAAAAAAGGATTCATTTATTATAAAGGGCAGACATGCATATAATTATACATTTTATGGCATGGAAATAAATATTATGTATAAAAATATTTATTATTAATAATCGTCTCAGAATTTACTTCATAGGAAATCAGAGTAAACCTGGATCAGGATTTTATTAATATTATTGTCGAACTTCCAGTCGTAATTATCAATCAAAATTGTATTTTTCTACATGCAGTGTTTTAGTTGAACATGGTATATAAAAAAAACAATGACCTTGTACCATTCCAACACAGCCGGTGTATAAAAAACGGTTATTATGAGGCACAGATGCAGACAATTATTACAAGCTTTAAATAATGAATAACAAAAACGCACTACAACTTGAAAATTAATAAGGGAAAATATGAATGTTTTGATAGGTGTTGTTATTTATCAGGAAAATGTTAAGTTCAAATGATGCTCGTGCCTTTTTCGAATGAATTAGTATGAAGATATATTACCAGAAACAACGAGAGCCTCGTTAGGGCCACAAGTGACGAATCCCCAAGTCATCTTGCTCAGGAGTTCAGGAATTCAGGAGTACGAGTACAAATAAGGCGTTAGAAGCTACTACAGGTGTGCCCAACCCGCGAACTCTTCAGTGCTGCTAGCTAGCTTCTGCTCATCGATCGATATATTTGCATGTATTTAAAAAATAAACACTTCTAGATTATTAATAATTAAGAAATAAAATGATTTTTTATTTAATTACTTTATAATAAAAGTATCGAACGTTTTTTTGGTTCCTTTGTTATTCTTGTAAATGTTGTTATAGTTTGATTGAATAAACAGATATGTAATGTTAATGTTTTCTTGTTTACTATTGACTGTGTGACAAGATATCAAGCTAATCAAATTAATGATAAATGTATATTTATGAAGATAGCATGTTTTTAAGATAGTGGCAACATGGAAAGCTGTCAGTTTTATCAGGTTACTCGAAGAAGATATTGCTGCTTTGTACAACAGAACAATAGAGATGAGGTCATTTACAGTACTGAAGTATCTTCGGAACAAATCCAAGAACTCTAACTTTAGATGGAAAACAGAAACTTGTCAAATGTGCACAGCAATCGCTAAGAAATTAGAACTCACAGATTCCACTGCGCATGAGGTTGAACAATATGAAGAACTCACTTCGATTGAACAATTCAAAGAACCGTCCGTATTGGCAGATACTAACGAAGATTTTTCCCATCAATTAGAAAATGCTTTTCCTTCTTATAATTTTGCCCCGTTCGTCAACAAATCGGAAACATTACAAAATCTGATAAAGCTCGGCGTGGATTTACGCAAAATCGAAACGAAACCCAAAAGTATGGAATATTTGTTAGGTCTTGATTTCGACAGAGATATTAAATCTCATTTGAGATTTCTTGCTGACTATGTTGAGTCTGATCAACTAGGTAAATTTGTGACAAAAAACCCGACAATATTCAATCACAGTTTGGAAGACATGGAAGTCAGGATAAACTATTTGGAATCAAAAAAATTTACCACTCCTCTTATACAGAAAATAATTAGTCAGAATCCATATTGGCTCGCTTTTAGGTAAGGTTTTTTTTTATTTTTAGTTATTCATGAGTGGTAAAACTTTATTTAATGTGTCTCTTCCAGCAAACACTCTAATAATATTTTTGCAAGCATAAACTATGAACTTAATTTTTAGTACAAAACGTATAGATGGACGATTGGGCTACTTTCAGAAGACTTTTAATCTTACCGGCTCAGAAGTACGGCACTTAGCCACTCGACAACCACGACTGATCACTTACAATTTTCATCACATCAAAGTTAATACATTTTCAATTAAAGAAGAATTTGGTTTCGATGAGAATCAGATAAAGAAGATTTTGCTTGATAAACCTCGGATTTGGATGATACGTAAGTAATGTGGAATTACACAAAATAGACTTATACTAAAATATATTAATTCTTTATTATTACTTAAATGTATAATAATTTAAAATTTTAAAAATGTGCTTGTACAATAAAAAATTGTATTTGTGACACTTTACAGAACATTTGAACTTGATAAGGAGATTCAATTATATCCACAACTACATGAAGATATCACACGAAGCACTCACAGCAACACCTCAACTGTTATTATGTCGACATTTCAAGCTCAAAGAGAGACATGCATTTTTAGAAAAGATCAATAGAGCTCAATACGATCCGACCAAACCAAATTTTGTCCCACTCATTAAATTAGTTGAAGATTCAGATGCTGATTTTTGTTTCAATATCGCCAAGTGTCCTGTGTCTGATTTTAATCTATTCTTGAAAACTATGTAATTATCGTCAGTTGAATTTGCCCAGTCGGAATTTTTCTTCAATTGCATTTACTGAATGGTAAAGAAGAATGTCCAAGATACCGGCAGCAGTGAAAACTCCACCAATTATTGCACACACACTGGTTGCAAAATGTCCAAATGATCTAAAATAAATAATAATAAAAATGAATATTTGTAGATATGTTGTATTCTTATTTAAATACCATCCAAACCTTTCTTGTTCTGAATACTTGACCATTAGTGGAGACAGTTCATATTTAAAGAATGCTCCGGGGACTCCGACATCAACCGTATTTGCAGATGTTGTTTTTTTATGTCGAGTGACTGAATACTGATTTGTATGGATCACCGAATTGTCTAATTTAACATACATTGTTGGCACGATTTTGATGTAATATTGAAACATCGTTCCTCCTTTCAATTTGAGAAAAATAAATAAAACATCACAAATTATAAAATTCGATGGTAATATTTTTCAGTTTTTGTGCAATAATTTAAGTTTCATTTAATTATATAGAAAACGCCAATAAATTCTTATAATTATTTTCAACAATATTCCTAATGCAAGTATATATTATTAGTGAGCACGTGTGCTAACTGGCAACACTGTAATGACAATTGACGTAAGAGAGAGTATAAAGAGACAGTGACGAAAATACTAAAAAATGCCGGTGCCTGGAGGAATGTATCAGTCACAAGGACCATCTTGCTTTGATAAAATGAAAATGGGATTCGTCATAGGATTCTGTGTTGGCATGGCCAGTGGAGCTCTCTTTGGAGGATTTACTGCTCTCAGGTTATTTGTCATTGTTGCATACTTTACAATTAAAAATGACTAGATTAAAATACAACAGAACTGAATATTTTTTTATCACAATGACCTATAATATATTACATATATTATCATTATATGACCAGAACACTTTCCACTAAAAATGAAAGAGGGAAGTGATTGTCTTCTCCTTTGGAAATATTTACATTTATATAAATTCAAAAAGGCTCTACATTGCTAATAATGAATCATAATATTTTTTAGATATGGAGCAAGAGGAAGAGAGCTTGTTCATTCGGTCGGGAAAACAATGATTCAAGGAGGTGGAACATTTGGCACATTTATGGCAATTGGAACTGGTGTACGGTGCTGAAATAACAATATGTAGTTTTTGTTTTTGTAAATACTGAATTTCTATGAATAAGGCACAACATTCTGAAAAGCATTTCAAATATAGTTTTAATTTGTGTTATTGAAAAGTCAGCACTCATGAGTTGAGACAGCAAACTTTTGATTTTTAATAATAAAAAGGTTGGTTAAATATATTTTGAGTTTGATTTCATATATTTATGTGTTGTTTGTAATGAGTTTTTGATGAAAATGGCAAACTGAGAGAAATTTAATAAGGCTTTATCAATAACCGTGGAACCTAGATAAATGTACATCTGGTTTGGATCATATTTATTTGATTATATTACCTTTATTTGGAATATACCGCACAAGCGTTATGTGGAAATGGGGCGGATTCATATAAAGAAAAGATATATGGCATCAATAATATTCTTTTTTTTTTCAATGGGAACGGATTAATCATTTTGATTTCATTAACATTAAGGATATACATATATCGAGATTCCACTGTAAATCACAAACTAGACAGGAAAAATGGAACTAGAATGTAGTCAATCGCTCCAAAACGATAAACTCGTAAATCTTATTTTACTCCATAATGAAATTTAAAACGAAGTTAAGGAAATCCCGCATATAGATAGTTCAACTTTATCATTGGAGAAGAAAATTTAATATTGTTATGATTTAAACCTGATTTTCTAAATATGAAAATATATATGCAAACAAAAGAATGTTACCTTCTGTGGCCAGTCCCGTAACATTATCAAGTGGACTGTCGGCGCCTGTAGATATTTTTGATCCAAACGAGAGATGTCGTATAATGTGTGTTGTGTTGAATAGTGACGACACGTGACGTATATTGTGAACGTGAATATTGTTGAGTGAAATACTTTCGCCGGGCGCTATGTGGAAACTGCCACTCATCTATTACAAAGGAATGAATACTCAGTTCATAATCCATTAATTCAAAGTACACATTAGTGAATAATTACTCGATTAACTTCCAATGTGCCATATATTTGACATCCTTCTTGAAACGCATTTTGAAGTTTATTGGCTTCATTGGTATCTTTACATTGTTCTATTTTGTCAAAGTCAACTGACCAGTTTTTAGTGCGATAAGCTGCTTTTACTTCATCACAAGTATTGCAACATCTAATAATATAAAAAAAGAACAAATTATAATATGTATTTTAAATTATAGTATAATGGAACCTAGATATACGTCCTGGTTAGACATGAAATATTTTGCTCGATATATGATCTTTGTTAGGATAGGTACACGATCCATTGCGTTATGGAAGAAACTCAAACAATATTTAAAAAAAATTGCAGCTATATGACCAAATATATACAATAGACATTTTCCCTTTATTTCTTTGAGAAAAAAAATAAAATTAGGATCTGGAACAGATTAAAAATGTATATCGAGGTTCCGCTATAGTTTTAAATAATTACCCATCAGCTGCACCATAACAACTTCCACATACAACTTCTGTAGTTTTATTTTCAGTTTCCTACAAAGTTAAATATTAGAATAGAAGTACTTTTGTAGTGATTAATATGAATATTAAATACACACTGTCGGTTTTATAGTAGTTTTTAAAATATCTTCTTTCTTTGGTTCTTCTATGGGTTCACCACTAAGTGATAATCTTCGTTTGTAAATATTATGATCAATGTGTAAATGTTGTTCCCCCGAATTATCCATAGCGTCCAGCACTAGATCTAAAACAACATAAGGTGAATGGAGAAGTATTTACGATTTCAATAATTATATAGTTTGAGCAGACTCACAATCACATGATATTGCAGGCATAATAATATCTAAATTAATTTTTAATTTTGGACCACTCGAAACATCAACGAATAAG
Source organism: Agraylea sexmaculata (assembly GCA_022606485.1). Taxonomy (NCBI): domain Eukaryota; kingdom Metazoa; phylum Arthropoda; class Insecta; order Trichoptera; family Hydroptilidae; genus Agraylea; species Agraylea sexmaculata. The sequence goes on from JAGTTH010002475.1 coordinate 108,706, forward strand.
TCTTCTCTTATGTTTGGTGACAAATATGAGTGGAATTCTGATAAAATTAGCATAAATATAATAACCGCACATAAAATTGTAACTGAAACACGTAAAATTACTTTGTTGTTATACGCTCGATGTTATAATATAATGGAAATTTTTTTACCTGCAGCTCCGGAGAATGTTTTAACTTTTACACTTTCTACTGTTTTTGGATATGCATCGAATTTCTTAAGATTTTCTAACACAGCACTCATTTTTCATTGATTTTCTATATATTTTATTATCGGTTCAATGTGCCGGTATTGTTAGCTGTCAGATCTAACGTCAAATTAATGTGTCATCAGTATTGCCATTACAATATTTACAGTAATGTGAAATGTGATCTATACGTGCAGATTTTATCATTACGAATAAAATTGAGCTAAAATACCGACAACGCATAAAAATAGCTCATAATACATGTACTATAATAATGGTGAACTATCTAATTCCAGTGATAAAATAAAATTATATATGTAAGTACATACATACATATTATTACGGAAAATGAAAGAAAATCGGTTTTGATCATTACGTTTTCATACTGTTAGTGTAAAAATAACTCAAGAGGGATTAAGAATTGTGTATATTTGATACCCGTGTGTAGATATACCTGGATTTTTCCTACTTTTAAGGGGAGCTTAGCTACATGATTATTAGTTCGCGTTTGATATTTAAGAATATGTTAAAGGAGGTTTTTCTTTATAATTGTTGTATACATGATCCTATCTATTTAAGAAAATTGTTTTTTTCTCTTTTATTCCATATTTTATTTGTTTTGTCTGTGGAATTATAATTTATTGAGTTGATTTCGAAATTATATTGTTGTTTTCTAAAGTTAATGAAGAGGTTTAGTTTATAATTCATACGTATTTTTACTATTAGGAGTTAGATACTTTCTAATAGTGTTAGTTTATTGTGTTTTTTTAGATATATATCATTTTAATAAAACAAAAATGTACAGTTTTTATTTATTCTTTTGTGTTACAAATTAATGTTTTTTTTTACAAAATATTTGATTAAAGGAAGGCAAGTAACGTAAATTAATTATAAAGACAACAGTTTTTCTTCGATGGAGACTAGGCTGTTGTCTTCTATAAATAGTATGCCTACCTTTGTATGCGGATGGACGGTGATTTGATGGAGTACAATACATTATTTACACAAAATAATCAAATTGTGTTGTCACAGTCTTTACATAATTTAAAATAATTATTAATTATCTACTTCCTAGCGTTGAATCCCTCTCCCGTCGGGTCAAGAATCCAGGGATAGTTGTTGGGGCATTCCATACATGTGAAAAGACGAAGAGTTTCTCCAGGAAGCTCGCGAGTGGTCAACGGGCAAGCGTTGGGCAGAGAACAGTAAGGTTGTCCCTTGACATCACATTTCTCCTTCCATTCTTGGAAATCCCTCAAGGCGGTCAATTCAGTGGGGTTTTGCATCCATTGGATAACTTGAAGCATAGTCGTGAAGTAAACGTCGTTTCTGTCGAGCATCTCTTCGATGAACTTGATAAGTTCATCTTTGAATTCCTTTTTGCTCTTCAACCAAGATGCGTGGAAGTGAAGTCCGAGGGGAGCTCTGTTGGTATTGAAGTGACGGTTGAAGTTGTGACGAAGCAAACGGGCGAATTGTTCTCCGGTTTGAATGTTGGAGCAAGAATCTACCATATGACAACCGGGAAGAGATTCATCAAAAGTGGGATCGTCTCTGCGATCGAGCTCGTTCATGACCATTTCCCACACGGGATGAGAACGAGACGGACAGTTGTGAGCGTTTCCATTACACTTGTGAGGCATACGGAAGTAAAGTGTGTAAGGCCAAATGGGAACACGGCCGAGGGAAGCAGTGATGGAAGCGTCATATACGAAGAACTGGTCAGCCATCATCTCGAATTGTTTGTTTCCTCCGACGCGAAGGTAAGGAGCTCTCATTCCAATGATTGAACCGTCACTGATGTTAGCGAATCTTTCGACAATTAAACGACCACCGGCCATTTCAGCGAGCCAGTCATCGTAAGAACCTGAACTCCAGTATTGGGGATCATCTTTATGGGTGAGGGAGAATACAGAAATCTCATGACCGCGTCTGTGCAAGTCTTGAACGGCGGAATAGTTGGTGTACTTGTGGGAAACGAAGAATGTGCCTCTAATTTGACAACCGTTAGGATTTTGTCTGTTGCCGTTGAAAATTTCCTCATATAAATCAATATTGTCTACGTTCACAGCTCCGTTGAAAGTGATTGTGATCATCTGTGGTACTTGGTTAGGTTCGATTTGACCAGGAATACGTGTACCGTCAGCAGAGCAGAAGCAATCTGGAAGAGTACATTGGTTGGGGTCACAGTCGGGAGCACGGTTGGGATCAGTTTCCACAGCTGTAATCACACATTGAACATGAGTAAAATTACCAAAAATATTAATAAATCTCCAATAATCATTATACGTACTACACGCATTTTCATCTGATTCATCTTTGCAATCGGGCTTTCCGTTGCAGAACAAATCTTTTTCAATGCATTCGCCGTTACCGCAAGACAGCTTTCCTTCTGGACACACAGGTTCGTCGGTCTTCAGGATGGGCAATACTTTACGTGGCTCTAAAATACAAATAATTGATAAATAAAACAGATGTACAAGAGAGATCTTCTGGGGGAATATTCAGGGGCGATACATCTTTCTCCGTCTCTCTTCTTATAGTTTGGTTTGAACAAGAAAAATGTGTGTGTTAATAGTGTTAAAACACACAGTAGAATAAATAGTCAAGAAAAATATGATAAAGAACTATAAACACATTATTGAAAATAAAAAAATGTAATAATTTTATGATGTATGTATGTGGTGTTAGCACATATTTTAAAAAAGAGAAGAGGATGAGATTAGAGAACAACTTCATTTGTTCCTTTACTTTTTTTATGTGTATTTGATTGTATTTTTTTATACATAATAGAAATCATCCACACCAACATAGAGTTAAAAAAAATGATCTGTCTGTGTTATGTTTGAAGAATGTTAGTAAACCAAAAAGGCCATAGTTTATGGTTATTTCCAGCCACGATGATTGATAAACCAGCATTATATGCTGTTTTAAAATGTGCAATATAAACTGTGATATGAATTTATGATTAGTATCGGAAATACTATCCAGCAAGCCTGTGGATAAGAGAAGGCAGGGTAGACCTAGGCTAAGGTGGGCGGACGAGTTCTATAAGGTAGTTAGGAGTTTAGGTATTAATAACTGGAGGAGCATTAAGTGCGGGAAGCCTTGGTTCATAACTGAACTGGAGTGCTTGTGATGATGATGATGAATTTATGATGAAAGGAGCATGCAAAAGAATTGTATGGTTAGGATTCAAGCGATGGTTAACATGATTCTAGTACACAGCAAAGGAAGGATGTGCAAGTATGTTGATTGTTTAGAGAAAGATGCTAATTTTAGATAATCAAACCAAACTGCGTGGACTCTGTGGTTTTTAAGGGTGCATCGTAATGTGTCTAATTAGGACACACGACTCGTAAGGTAGAGGAAAACACATCGTTAATAATATGGATATATCCCATGCAAGATGTGAACACAACAGCAACAATGACAATATAACAACAGCAACAAGACTACAATGGTGTGCCTGACTACAACCCGTCGTCCCAGTGTCCAAACCGCCGCCGTCAAGACTTACTCTCCAGTTTGTCACAGTTGGTAACTTTGCCCTTCCAATCGCATGTCTGTTTGTCAACATCGAACGCCAGTCCGGACGGGCAAGTGATCTGTTTAAGACCTGACCTAGTACACCTGTACGGGAACAAACAAAAAAGAAACAAATCAGTTTCCGTTACTGTGAAATTGGGAACTTACTTTCAATCTCTTTGCAATTCTTAACGTTGGTTTTCCAGTCGCACGTCTGGCGATCAATGTCGAAGGCTAATCCTCCTGGACATCTGACTGAAGCCAGCCTGATGACTCCATTCTCAGCGCCTCTATCGCACCTGTAGTACATAACATTAATATCTAGCTGATGCCTACAAGCTCTATTTATTTGTGGGATCAACCATATCTTCTTAGCCTATGCTTACGTCGTGCATCCTTGATTTTGAGCTTTCCGGCCTCGCGCTTCAATTAATTCATATTTTTCTTACAATAATTTAACAATAACTGGACCTTTGCACAAACACGTTGTATGTATATATGGGTACTTGATTTTACCTGACGACATCTCTGCAGTCTCCTTCGGTGGATAATCTGAAATATTCGTCTGCGGGTCTATCTTGACAGAGTTCTTCAGGACTTTGGTCTGGTCCATCGGTGTCATCTTCTTGCCTCTTCACCCTGGCTCCAAGCGCTGCAATATAACAAAAATATTTATTTTTAATGTCCAGTCGGAAATATCGAGGTCGATGCCTGAGGCTGTCAGATTTCCAATTTCATCTGTTTTTATAATCCACTTCGAATTTGAAATGATCAACAACTTTCGCCAAGATGCACTTGAACTAGAAATCGAAAAGTTCAACGCGCGGCACCGACAACGAAAAAAACCCGCTAATACATTTGCATTTAAAATAATATAAAAGGAATAATGCATATATGTGTAGCCAATTATGTAACCATTAAATACAGCATCGATGTTTAACGACACAAAAAAATTAACAACCACTTGCAGCGTTAATTATTTGCAGTCGTGATGGAAAGGCTCGATGAAAAAACAGCCGCCAGTCGTTGCGAAGGACGTCTCGTCGGTCATGAATAATAATTCACACGGAGTGCATAATTGAAAAATTTGCGGCCATTTTGGAAAACAACATCGGGAAAATACGAAACTTGGCGAAGAGACACGGAGTTTGCTACGTTGCAAAAAAAGTCGCACAACAACACCGGGGCGAGGAACCGGTTCGTTGGAAATCGAAAGTGGTGGCTTAAATTACGAAACACACTAACGTTTCTCACTGTACAATTAATAATATTAATAATTGCATGTAAGTGATTTTTTAAAAAAATATTTGTATAATACATAGTGTGTTTAATTATTATATATAGTTAAATAATTGTAATTTATCAATGTATTTATAGGTCTTATAAAATGCATTGCAAGGAGGTGGTAAATGATAGCTTTTATTTGGTTTTAAGTTCGTTTGGGAATGCCTGATTAGTATTATGGTAATATGATTATGTACTAACCAAGAGTGAAGCAGAGTAGTGCCACTAAACAGAGAGTAGCGCGCGCCATGACTGCCACAGACAAAGTGAAGTGTTCTACTTGAAGTCACCCCGCCACCAAGTGACTTCCCCCGCTCCATACACACTTTCACGGCGGCCCTGGAGCCACTTTCTTGAAGGTTCTGCTTCTCAGATCACGAGCCTTTCATCATCCTTCCTATCATTGTCTGCACCACACTGAAATGTGGCGAAATCCTAAGCCTAGCAGCTTGGGAAGCTTCGGTGGAGTTGACGTTTAATTTAAAAAAAGAATACTAATAATATTAATCATTTTAAATGGCAACACTCATATACTACGATAATCACATCACAATATACAAGTCGGACAAGTACTTCCATGCTTTTATATTTCGTACGGTTTTCAAGGATTTTCACTTCTCATTCAAATAAATATGTATCTTATTTTAAGATATACACGGGTATATTAAACAAGGAGTCATGAGTGGCTAAATGCGTGGTTAGTTCAAGAGGATCAAGTAGCCAAAAACATGAGTTACCTGGCAAACATACTGTAAATATCTCTCTTCATATCTTCAGTTATATTTCACAGTAAAATGGGTAAATGCATTGTTACTACATGTCATATGGATTCAAACATATACTCAAATACATCCAGGCTCACTTTTTACCAAAGACTACTTATTTAACATGTTTAAAATATTATTGGGTTTTAATCGGCAAAGTATTGTCACAGCCACTCTCAGGGACCACTAGAAATGTGTTGAGTGAGGGAGACACACTTATGCCTTTATTGAATAGGAGAGAAGAGTGCAACAATACGGGTTTTCTCGAAATTGCACGAATTATTTATATGCAATGCGATATCTTATGTTTATATCTATTCAGGGAGTAAAGTTGTTTGTAGGGCAACTTGTAGAAAACTTAAAAGTAGAGTAGTGACTGAATAGCTTGGAATTCCTAGTAAACGTATACCGTAAAGACGGTAATAGAGTTGCTTTGCTGTGCCTTTGATCAGTTTTTTGTTAATTAGTGCCTCGCCCGAGGCTCAGATGAGGCATTAACTAACAAAAAACCGATCATAAATGTAGCTTAGTAACTCTACTATCGTATTTACGGTGACGTGTGCTGGGAATCCATTACTTAATACTCTACTCAGAACTACTCTTGTAAATTCGCCTTTATTCTTATAGCTTCGATTCATTCTTCGGTTTGAGTTCAGGTTTATTTAATGTATGATTTTGACTCACTTTAAGATACGATAATTTATCATTATCATCATTCGCATTATATTTTAGTGATTGATTAAGGTTCCTTCTATTGGTACTTCTTTATTTAATATATTTATTTATTTATTATTACCCTACCTTACCTGCTCCATCATTTTCGCCTCCAACCTTGAAATGTGCTGGAAAAAGTATCAGCATTTATTTAATACTGTTACTAGGTTTTATATTCAATTAATTATTTATCACAATTTTTCATTCAGACAATAATAAGAAGAATAGAATTCACACTCTTCTTATTCTTATTTTTACTACTTATATGTAAGCTTCTCATTTAAATCGTGCTTGTGCAATAATTAAAACTTTGTAATGATGATGCATTATGTAAATGATTTCATCCATTTTTAACCTATCTTAAATATACAAAAGTCCTTTAGAGCAACGAGTTTATTTATGTTACTCGGGATAATAAAATTTAATTGAATAAAATGTAATAAGTTTATCGCGATCTGAATTTATGAACTGGTTTGTATTTAAAAAAGCACCATTCAAAAGCCTCAAATCCCACACCGTATTAAGAATCATAGATTTAATTACGTAATTTATTACTCAATTTTTCCAATGGCCGTCTTGTCGTCTATTTTGTATTACGGAATAATATAATTTGAAAAGTAAGAAACTACCCATGTCGCCAATTTGATTATTGAAACCGGTCTTAGAAGGTCTCTTAAAGAGTAAACAATTTGATCGAGAGGCTGTTGGAAAATGCATTTCGAAAACAAATTAATCACAAATTCTTCAACGATGACTACAACAGGTTGATACCCTTTTGAATCAATCCCCGTGAGAAAAGTATTGATTTCAAACAATGTTTAATAATAAAGACACTCAAATGTCTGTATAATTTATTATAACAGCATATAAATATACATATTTCATGAATTTGCAAATGGGAAAAAAAAAATCGTCTATTTTTATTGTTAAAAATATTTCACTTAATTATCAAGGGCAAAATGAAGGAACGCGGAAACCCACTAAATAATTTAAATAATTAATACAATGTGTTGTAAAATTATAAGTAATTCTACTTTTTTGAGGACGCTTCTTTTATATACGTATTTTTTATTGAATTGTTTTATACAGGGTGGATTTAACCAAGAGTATTTTTTTATTAACAAAGAAAAGTGACTGAACATTAACAGGTGAACATTTAACTTTAAATTAGCTAATAGTGTTTTTATGTTATATTTCTGATTAGGTATACTAATATATTGGTTATTTCCTTTAAATCCGTTATTTTTTATATTATGTATTTTTAACCAGTCTAAAATGCTTAAGGCTTTTAAAGTAAGGTATTTAAGATCTTTAAACTGCACTAAATATGTGTGTATTTATTCCCTAACTCGATGCTGTATAATAACAGTAAATCAGTATATTCAGAGATTAATTCCAAAGTCATTATTTTAGATATTCCATTAAAGAAAGATTATTTATATAATGTTAATTCTAAAGGGGTTATTTGATGTGAAAAGCCTGTATTTGCGATACTCTACCTCCACTTAATATATTCTAGTTATAAATAAGATTGAATGGGGAAGCTTTACGATATATCTACAATATGAAGTGTCATAGTTATAGCAAATATGTGGTAGTATTCAATGAATATTTATGCAATGGTGATAAAACAGCTCATATGTACGTACATAATTGTAGTTTCCCACCCACACACATATCGAGGATTCATTGTGTCTCTTTATATAGTGATTATGATAGAATTTTCGCAATATGAACGCGCATAACACAGCCTCTTGTATTATTATTATCATCATCGACAATATGTCAGTTATCTAATAGAATTATATGGTTGATTAGCGGTGCTAAAGTTGCGTCATGTTGAATATATGCTGAGACAATATTTCGGCTGTGCCAAGTTGTGCAACCACTCCATACGTGCCAACATGTCGATAAATATTAAATAAATTAGTTGCAGTAATATGTGTGTTATTCAATACCATGCCTATTTTCATCTGCATTCGGCTTTTTGTCTGAATTTAAAAAATATATAATATAAAGACAGTTGGAACACGGGGTATGAACCTGAAAATGCACGTATTTCAGTTAGGCACAAATTTTAGACATTGTCAGAGGCGAGATAAATTTAAAATATACACACATAATTATAATTATAGTATGACTTGAAATAGCTGAGAATATATTAGGGGGCGATAGGGTTAAAATTAATTGAAAATTAAAAAATAAATAATAATATTAATAATGCTTTTGGAATCGAGTTTGGGCCACTGATTCTCTGAAGTACTCAGTAGTGACTGTTACGTGTCTATTGTGTCTGTTATACGTAATTAATATTATAAATATTTTTTTAATATATATTAATTAATAAAAACATTTTTTTTTATATTTTTTTTCGATTATTGGAATGTTTATATATGGAACATGAACACAGCGAAAAAAAAGAAAAGAATCTTAGAGAAGAAGAAAAAATGTGAAAGATAAAAAGTAGAAAAGATATTAATATACTTTAAATAGGAACATGTGGACGCTCACCGTAAATATATGTTACGATATTACCAATCACAATCGTTTGCGGTAAATGATGTGGCCTCTGTAGATGTCTAAAGTTTTAAATTTGTTCTAAAAATAATAATTATAAAAACAGTACATGTAATGCCTAACGGATATTTTAGAATAATCGAATAAATCGAAGCATATTTTATAATGAACGATATTTTCAATTAAACAAATTTTCGGTAAAATATTAATTTAAAAAAATATGCTTTTATAAAATTGGGCCACAATTCTTTATATTACATACAGGATGGGCAAATATTTAAATATCCTTGTACCCAAGCAAATATTTAAATATAAGAAATAATTATAATGTAATATAATTTAGGTATTTTGAGAGAAGCAAATGTTTTTATTTTAGATAAATATGGAAACATTTTGTTATAATAGTTATATTTGCAAAGCTTTTAATACCCGAAATACCTAAAATATTCTTACTTAATTAGTTTAATTAGTCGCTCACATTCAATAAACAATCATTCCCTTTCAATATTTATTCGTTAAATACAATTTCCAAGGTCTATTTTCAATCAATTACGATGGTAGATTATCTTTGTTTCAAATGTACACAGAGAAATTACAATTGTTTACTACATTTTCCGAAGAAAAAGGGGTGAAAGTTATTTTTTTTTGCATCGCTCGTCAAATTTAACACGTTGATCGTATCAACAGCGGGAAAGTTTATGACGAATTTTCACATTACATATGCGACTTTTACTAAACCATATCACTAAATCAAACATGGTTATACAGTCAATTATGTTTGTTGAATTTAAATAATAAATTGTTGGTTGTAATGCATGAAAACGTTGCTTGTTTCACTTCAGGAAGTTCAACGACATTACAGTATTGGTTACATTGTTTCCTGTACAATAAATAAATATGTATATATTTTATGTATGAACAAAATGTATTTTATGTGAAATAATAATTAATAATAAACGTTATATGGTTTTATAGCGTAATTAATTAAAATCCCTAGCCGTTTTCTTTAGGGGTTGGCCCTGTCTATTGTGGCACTTATTATATTCAAATCACCCTTGTCCCCTATTTAATTAGAAGCATTTTTATACAACATATTTTTGAAATGATTAGTTTCAATCTGATGTTTCATTAGAATCAGAGAATCTAAAAAAATAATTATGAAAATATTCTAAATTTGAATCAATATATTATTCAAATTCAAATTTAGAATGGGGTAAAACAAGAAGAATTTAAAGATTTAACTGAACTTATTATTAATCATTTTAAAAACTCAATAATAAAAGTGTTTTAATGATCTAATAATTATGAAATTTATTTAGTTATAGCTGAATCGTTAAAAAAAATATACAGATGCATTTTGCGGTTAAATTCTTTTGACATTGTTTTCAAATAATATAACTAAACTTATATGGCAATAAGGTGTTATGTATTTTCCACAAACTAAGCATGTTTTCACTTGTTGTTTACGGCTTGAAGGAGAGTTTATTTTGAAAGTGTTGTGAATAATATTCGGTAGTACCGTTGTAGCATTTATTTTGTTCACGCGCTGAGACGTGACAGCTGGCAACATTGACATTGGTGTCTCTTTGTGTTTGCTTTGCAAGTACATGTCATAAGAATCAACACAAATAATCATGTGAAAGATGATCAAATACAGCCTACTACTAATACTAGACACGTGGGACTTTCCATGGGTCAATAACTTATATCATTAGTGCACCTCGTAAATAATATATTTCAAAATAGCTTTAGTTAAGTGCTTAAAATTTTCCATGTGATATTTATTAAAATCCACATGAGATAAGATTGAGATGGGTGTTTTATAATTTTTGGCATGTATATATGTAGATATATGCTCGAAGGAACTTTACTGGGTATTAGTTTAATCTATGAACATAGATTATTATTTCACACAATGACAGAGTGGCTTTATACGACTATTTAACTAGATTATATTGTGGCTTTTTAACAGCCTAAATTAGAGTAATTCTGGAACTAGACAAAATACTGGAAAATTAATCGTGGTATTTTCCATCCTTCTCAGACGAATATTAATCCCACTCTCTTTCGGCATATATTATTGTTTGTTTATAATTTATTTTCTCTCGCATTTATTTATACATATGTTTTTTAAAACAGGACACACCGCACATTTGTGGTATTTTCCAGACATAAATTTATTTTTTAATTCAAGCAGGATTCGAACCCTAAAATAATGTATTCCCAGGCATACATCACCGTAAATACGATAGTAGAGTTACTTAGCTACACTTATGATTGGTTAATGCCTCGTCTGAGCCACGGGCGAGGCACTAATTAACAAAAAATCAATCTAAAGTACAGAAAAGCAACTCTATTACCGTCTTTACAGTGTACGTTTATAAGCGACGTCGGCCTAGGAATCCCAAGCTTTATACTCATCTTCTTGGTCCGCCATAATGATATTTATACATCCAGTTGTCTGAAATATTTATCGGAGATAACGATATATCACATACGGTAGTAGAATGGCAACACTGATATGAGTTTTCAATAATTTGGGGGAATTACATTTATTTTAAGGCCTTGTATAAACTCTGTATATTAGAAGTCAATTAATAATCTTACATAATATCAATTATAACTTATACGTTTATGGCTTTAGAATATTTATTCTAACTAAAAAACTACCCACTACGAATGTGCGACCATCTCAATGGTTTTTTTCTATACATATGATTCAAGAATTAATATAACAATTGGGAAATACCAAGAGGCTTTTAAAAAAAAGCGTTTGTTTATTACTAAACTGATGATGGTACTTCATAAAAGCAAGGGCACGTGTAAAGTGTGTACCTATATTGTCATCCACATTTGGCTTTAATTTTATCGTGCGACTTTGAAGCCGCATACAGAATATGAAATGGCTTCACGTATGAATGAAAGAAATATAAAAAAAGCAGTACATGATGGAATAATCACCTATGCATACATAGAATGAACAGACACGAAATTCTCGAGAGTTCCGGCAAGTGAGTAGAATCACTAAAGAACTCGACGCTAATAACTAAACCATTTCACGTCACAACACTCGTGCCAATGACCCTGTACTTCATGGGGTTGGGATTCAATAAATTTGATTATTATTATGATGGCCATTAAATATAGCCTTAGTAAAATGATTGTATTTTTTATGCATTCACAATTTTCCACGATGCCGAGATGGCGAATGTAACAAGATGGCCGCTTGTTTTGTGGTCGTGAATGTCACCATGAATTATTAATGCCTGTAACGTATAAAATGGCGGACCTACATTCGAAGGAGACACTCCATTACATGCCAATTTTAAACTCGAAATCCACTTCACAATGTCCTTTATGTAGAACTAATAAAATTATTGTTATACGAATAATTCAACAGATATAAACATTAGATATCGCATTGTTAAAAGGATTCGCTATTCGATAAAAGGCATAAGTGTGTCTCCCTCACTCAGCACATTTCTAGTGACCACTGAGAGTGGTTGTGACAATACTCTGGCGATTAAAACGACATAATAATATTTTAAACATATTAAAGAAGTAGTGTTTGGTAAAAACTGAGCCTAGATGTATTTGAGTGTATGTTTGAGTCCATATGACATGTAGTAACAATGCATTTACCCATTTTACTGTGAAATATAACTGAAGATATGAAGAGACATGTTTACCAGGTAACTCATGTTTTTGGCCACTTGATCCACTTGAAATAAACACGCATTTAGTCACTCATGCGATATTTTATGTTTATATCTATGATTTTAGATAAATAATAATATGTACTATTGTGGTTTAGGAATCGAATTTGGGCCGCCACATCAGAATCAGCTGTTTCTGTCTAATACACAATGGTTAATTTCGCTTTCCAGCGTGTCTGTTGTGTCTCTTAAATAGGTAATGAATTAAGAAGTAATTATTTTTAAAATTTTTATTTAACATTATTTTTTTACCCACTTAAAATATTCTCATTTAGTTCAAATTCACCCTGGATTATTATAAAATTTAAATAATTAATATTTTGATGAAGTGATTTTATTCATATATGTATATCTTAATGTAATAATAGTATTAATTATAAATAAATAGTATTAAGACGGTTCAATGTATTTAATATACATAAAAGAATAATTAATAAAAGCGCTGGTTTCTCTTATAAACCTTATTTGTTATACAACACACCTTTATTTTAATCAAAGTGTATGTTTAATGTGTAATAAGCTTATTATCTTTAGCTGACAAATCGGATTATTTATTACCCATGTGTTTTAATTCCGCATGTATATAAAAGGTTTTGTACTTAAATTAATATTTGCATCAAACACGTTCAGAATAAATTATTAGCGGTTTGTTTTCTCAGAGTATGGAAAGTGAGGATTGAGGATAAAGTCGTGTTATATTGTGAATTTTAATGAAAGGAAAATCACGCAGTTTATTGATTAATAAATTAATATAAAAAAGTAAAAGGCTGTTATTTAAGCATCACGTAATTTGAAGGGCACAATGCTAGTTTCTCGGAACTCATAAATATTTATTCGCTAAACACACGAGCTAAAAAAAAAAAACAACATTATCGGAAAAACACAACAAAAAGCACATTTATAAAAAACTGGTCGGCACGTTTCGGCGAATCTTGCCAATGTTTTCAATGCCATTATAAATATATATTTTTTTATTCGAGTATCGATGATAATTGATACAACAAGCTTCCTGCATCTTGGGGAAGAATCTTGTGCAAGCGAGATTTTAGATTTCGCAATAATATAAATTGTCTTTTCGAAATAGAAAGTTGTTCGAGCGACGAAACTTCTGAAATTCGTGTAGATTATGCATATATTTCATAATTGATTCTTTTCGAAACTTTTCCCAATGCGAATTTCGAGGATTTAAGTAGAAATCATCTGCAGTTAAATACCATTTAATTTCTCAACATTTTAATGAAAATCAGTAATTGTAAAGCTTAAATTATGTGTCTTATATTATTAAATATGCCAGTAAAATATTTGCCTACTATTACTAGGTTGTATACAGAGTGGATTTGAACTAACTGAGAATATTTAAGGTTATGGCAAAAATACATGAAAAAAATGTTCTTAATTTAATACGTACTTAACAGACACGGCGATATCGACTACTGCGTATTTGACAGAAACTGCTGATTCCATGGCGACAGCCAAAAGACAATTAAAAGAAAAACAGCTTAATAGCTCAGGGAATAAGGCGCTTGGATACAAATATTGTGGTCATGGGTTAAAATCAAAACATTTTTAATTGATTTGATCGGTTATTAAGACTGGGAGATGTTTTGATTCGGGCTTACTCTGATTTCCTGGATTGTATGGTAAATACTGTGGCGATTATTTTAAGTTTGTGACCTGTGTAACCAGTAATAGTTAAGATCACCGATAGATTAACAAGTTTTGTGTCTTAAAAAAATGTAAAAAACCCTCTCAAAAAGCCCAACATATATAAATAAATAAAACCATGAAATATTTTTATCACCCCTCAAAATATCCTCAATTATTCCACCAATATATTCACTCTATATATTATTTAACCATTTCATTAGGCTTTGTTCTGCTTAATACCCATGCAAGAAAAGGCTGTTTATGGCTATTAATTGAATTAATCAGATATTTGTTCATGACGGTTATATACAGATAGGCCATTATTCCACATATTTATTTAATTTTTCATGGTTCTGAATAATAAACACGCCATAGACCTTCGTTATGAAACTAGATTTAATTTCAGTTTCCGTATCCGCCCAATACAAGTTCATTCTCAAGTTCATTCTCAAGGAAGTTCATTCTCAAGGAGTGTTTGCATTTCATGAATAAAAACAATTACATTTTTTTATTACCAACATAACCGGGTTTTGTATTACGGAAACATTCGTGTCGATAGCTTCAATATTTCGAGCGTGAAGTGTCGAATTTTGCCAAATGAAAATAACGAACGTGTTGAAATGTTGTATTTTGTACGAAAGGCCGTGTTTTGACATTAATAATATAATTTCACAAGATCTGAGAATCTAGATTATGGACTTCATTCATCCACGATAACAAATGAAATAGTTAAAAGGAACTGAGTCGGTTAAGTTCCGCAATTCTAATCTACGGTTACATTACCAATTCACCTGTTTTACTTTACATTATAAATACAACACCAGATTGACCAGTCGTTTAAATACAATCTCTTCCTGTTTGAAAAATACACGCATATCGACCGCTAATTAACTTTGACGACATCCAATAACGCATAGGCGATTTTTATACAATTTTATTATTCAAGGTTAAGTAAATTATGTTAAAAGTTCTTATGTAAAACACGGGGAACCTGGTATCTAAAGAATAGTATACTTTACTTTAATCGGTGTTTAATTTTAATAAAAAGATTCACAGCCCATTGAGTAAATATGTATAAAAATACCCACTTATTTTATTATTATATTTTATTAAATCAAATTCCCCAAGAACGTTAGGTGATAATTAGCTAGGAAAAATATAATTTACATACCTATTAATTGTTATTTAGGCTAATTTCCCTATTTAGAGCAAGATATTATAACAGTGTTGCCAGTTTTGTAAATATATAAATATCTACATAATTTTTACGGAGAGCACATGTTCTTATTTGAAATATATTAATATTTTTATATCTTCACAAGGTACAAGGGTACAATTTTTTATATTTTTCTTCTTCTCTTATTTTTATTTTTTATTTTTTTTCTGTTTTCATGTTCCAACTGACAAGTGCTGCATTATTATCATTGCAACTTGGGATTTCCCGTAATTCTCTAGTATTACTGCAGCATGATACAATAATAATTATTATATAAATAAATAAAAATAAAATATTGATCACACATATATTTTTATTATATATATATAATATTATTTCACACGTTCTTATTACAGCTACGACGAAGAAACTCATAATAAATGAATTGTTGTTTGTCTATTAATTAATTTTAAGTTGTATAGTCATATTCTCAATTCATATGTTTTTTTATAAATCTACACATTAAAAATAATGCTTTTTATATTTTACTGTCAACATTGATTATGTGTTGACTGTATTTGATGATATTAAAGTGCATTTATTACAATGGATTGAGACATAAAAAAATATTTACGACATCTCACGTTCAGTTAGCTTGTTACATTTTCCATTAACGGAAAATTTCCTATACACTTCAAGTAAATATC
This sequence comes from Agraylea sexmaculata, assembly GCA_022606485.1. Taxonomy (NCBI): domain Eukaryota; kingdom Metazoa; phylum Arthropoda; class Insecta; order Trichoptera; family Hydroptilidae; genus Agraylea; species Agraylea sexmaculata. The sequence continues at coordinate 124,922 of JAGTTH010002475.1, forward strand.
CGCATTGGGTTTGTATAAAATACGGCCATATTGTATGAAAGTACAAGCTGTCGATCATTTTTGAGGTCACCGTGTTACATTTTATTTTATGTAAAACACGAATGTGAAGCGAGGACGGTGAATTTAATTAAGTGATTGTTTCAAGTGCATCAAGTTTCATACCGAATTTGAGAATATTTATTATTTATTTAATAGCATGGGCGTAGAGTGTGTTTTTACAATTTATTTATTTGTCATTATTGTGTAGCTATTGTGTTGTAATGTGATTCAAACTATGACAAATGACTGCAGTATGCGGAATAAACTCAGTACTAATAATATTATGTTCATGGCACTAAGCACTGTCGCAATGCCGACATTAAGTAATACATTATTCCATCTCACCACTATTATATTTATTAAATACATATTTGAAACACTGATTCTTAATAATTGTAATGATTAACGGTGATTTTTGGAATATTGCAATACAATTCAAGGATTCAATCTCACGAAATCATTAATGGTTTGGTTTTTTTTCGTCGGTGAGAGGTATTTAATTTCACAAGAAATGGACTTGTTCTATGTAAGGAAACTGGCTTGTGTACAAAAGATCATGGCCGAATATTAAACAGAAATAATCAGAAAGAGAGAGCTCAACTATGATGAGATAAGCATTCCTTGGCAACAGATAAACAGGTGCCATATACCTACTATATTTATATTAATTGTCAAAAATAAAATAATCTATAACTAGTCCTAGTTTAAGTGGTCACCGCACAGTATTGACCCAATTATTTATTAATATACAGTAGAATCTGAATTATTATCACTCGATCAAATAAAGGCATGAGGGTTGTCCGGATAATCAACAAAAAATATATTACAATAACAAGATTAGCATGAAATAAAATTTGTAGAAATGCCCGGGATGGTTCCACAAGAAAATCAAAACAAAAAGTATATTAATAATTGAAAAAATATAGATATTAGTAATACATACGTATGTATGAAAAAAAACCATGAGATGGTCTCACATTTGTATTGGCTATTTTTTTTAGTTAGAATAAATATTCTTAAGACATTTATCTTGCTTTTGACGTAAGTTAGTTGTAAGAAATGTTATGCTTAATATTATGTAAGATTATTAATTGAATTATGATATACGGAGTTTATACAAGGTCTTGATTTATCGAAAGCTGGTATACTTAAAACAAATCTAAGAAAAATGGTGGTAATTTCCCTAAATAATTAACAACTCATATCAGTGTTGCCATTCTACTACCGTATGTTAAATGAGTCTAAAGCTTGGGATTCCTAGGCGTGCGTCGCCGTAAACGTACATCGTAAGACAGTAATAAAATTGCTTTCTTGTACTTTTGATTAGTTTTTTGTTAATTAGTGCCTCGCCCGAGGCTCAGACGAGGCATTAACCAATCATAAGTGTAGCTAAGTAACTCTACTATCGTATTTACGGTGACGTATGCCTGGGAATCTATTTCTTGAATGAGAAAATTAGTGGTGCTTCTATGAAACTCATCTTCTTCTTCCGCCATCTTGATATTTGTCATCCACTTGTCCGGCCTTATAAATATCAGCGGTGTCAAGACAAAGTCAAGAGCTGGTGAACTTAATTAATAGTCAAACTACTAAACCTGCTGAATATTTTGATGGTTTTGTGATGTTATAGAAGGGAAAGCTTTATGGCTTTGTTCATATTGTAAATGTAGTAGATATTTATGTAAATATTGCATTGGCAGGCAGAATTGATGCGACAGTAAGGAGCCAATAAGATATGACATTAAGGGGCAGTCTAGAATATTATAATGTTGTCTGGTCTAGTCTAGTGTATTCGAATTAGAAAGTACGATATGATACTAAAGGTTAAGGCTTCATCTGTCACGATTCTATGTCACTAAAGGTTACATCAGTGCAATACATGGATGATAATCCTGTCGAAACTCTTCCTGGCTGCCATTGTAAGCTATTTCGACACACCGATAATAAGAATTGTTCGAGCCAAAGAAATTGCCATACAATGGGTGTGGGTTGTATGGAACGCCATGACTAAGGAGTGTCAATTACATTACATTTATTTAATAAATTAATTATATCAACTCAAGAATACTACTCTTTGTTTTTAGAGCAAACGCCAATCTTTAAACATGCTTCAATTAAAATAAAGGTATATCCAATAAGCTTACTTATACAGGATGGACTTGAAATAAGTGAGAAGTGAGAAAATAATTGAAAAAAATAAATATATTAATAGTGATTTTGGAATCAAGTTTGGGGCCACCATTTTGAAATCAGCTGTTCCTGTGAAGTACTCAGTAGTGACTGTCACGTGTGTATTGTGTCTAAATACATAATTAATATATTTTTTTCGTTTATATTTGTAAACCCTACTACCCCCGAATATATTCTCAGTTAATTCAAGTTCACCCTGTATATGTAAGGGTAGGTTGAGTAAATTTTAATTATTTTTTTACCCTATTTAAAATATAATAATTTATTGATAACACAGTTTCTATATCGTTTAAGGTACGACCGTTTTTATTTTACATGGAATTACAGCGGTTAATTATTGTTATGCAAAATTAATATTATTAATTAAAAAAAATTATTTTTTTTTCGCTTATATTTGCGATACCTTACCATCCCTTAAATATTTTCAGTTAGTCCGAATCCAACCCTGTATATAGATATGTCAATAATACTTTTACCGCTCGTACTGTTTATCTGTCACTTGACGATCTTGTCACTGTACTTAACTTAATATGGTAAAGTGCATAGTTAAAAGTTGCTTGATATATTCCAGGAGAAATCATATATAACTTTGTAAACAATTTACATGATCTCTCGAGTGTTGGTATTAAGGGACTACAATATTGCAGGAGGCCACAGCCCGCGCATGTGTGAAGTATATGTATAATATGCGCATGATGTAGTACTGGCCATGTTCCAATGTATGAAAGCAATACGCATGACAATTCTATAAATATAATTTCATTCATATTCTCCTACAATATTACAACCGTATCTTCAAGATTGAACTTATATATTTTCTTAGATTAATTATTTGATAGATATTCAATCAACAATGTCTGTACTATTAAATAAATACAATAAAATTATTTAGAATAGCCATATAACTCGACCTTGCTGATAATAGAAGATGAAGAATAAATAAACTAATTATCATAAATGTGTGGTCAACCAAAGTAATTAATTTAAAGGCGCCTCTTATTTAAATACCAAGTGTCAATGATTTTAATAAATGTAAATATATTTAATCACATCGAGTAAAAACAAAACATAGTCAAGAATTCGAAAATTTAATGTATACATTTAGGATTTAATTGGATACGATTTTATACTTAAAATAATTAAATTTTCAAACAGGCTTTTTAGGTGTAATAATAAATGCATGGTGGATTTTTGTATAAGTGTGAGGAGACTAGAAGTTGCATTATTATACTGTTTTTACGATGATTTTATAACACAATTATAATAAAAGTGTCTCTCCGAATTAAGTATGTAGTTTGTAAATTTCCGTATGAAAATTTTTAATTTAATATAATTGATTAATTAAAAATATATCGGATCTAAACAGGTTTAATTTCGAATGAATATTTTACGACAGATTTCAACAGAAAGTGTGACAAATATCATTTTGATGCCGACAAACTTGTTTATTTGACTTTGAAACGTCAATATTTAATCGAGTTTGATTTATGTCGTTTTTTATAAACAAATTTAATTAAATAAATGGATATGAATACTTTAGATACATTTATTTTAGATACATTGATAGTGTTTTTAAATAATGTTTAAAAAAAATATCTCATATCTAAAAAAATATTCAATACAAGTGAAGGGGTTTTATTTTGTCGCTCCACCACGCGTTCAACTCTTCAATTAAACAATTACATTTTCATATGAAATATAAATAATTGAAAATATATTTCTGTGTCCATTTACAATAAACAAATTTGTATTAAAATCTTGTTATTTAAATTTTTAAATAGTTCTGATGAAAGTATTTCCTACAGAATATTTTAATAGCTACGCGTTATATTTGCGCCAATTCTTATGATTGTTTTAGATCTTGAACTAAGCCTTAAAGAAATGCATAATCCTATATATTAATTAAGTGTTGAAGATATAAGTTAAAAATATTATATTTATTGAAATGACTCAATTTTATTTATTTATTTCCATATAAACGCTCAGAAGAGCATTTTTATAGACAAAACAATAGTAATAAAAAAGGTAAACAATGAAATGTATATATATATATATATATATATATATATATATATATAAATAAATAATACTATAATAAAAAAATGTTTGTATAAAATGTATTAATAGAATGTATATAAAAAAATAAAGTAAGGTGTATGAAGAAATAATATAGGTGTTGCTATATAAGGTCACTCCTAAATAAGTCCTATAAGTGGCAGAATTTATGGAAAAGAGTTCACCCAGGTGCAACCCAACCTGCCATTTGTTCGAGAAGCATGTAATCAATTTTGATAGCTCATCAGGTAGGTTAGGGTAGACCTTTCCACTACAAATCCATATAATTAAATGTACAAATAATTTCAATTAAAGTAGTCCAATGTGATAAATATTATTATTGAATTCAAATTTGGTTCTACCCAAGTATACTGTTTTTAATATGTGTGTTATTGTTTGTTTTTTGTAAAAATGTGTATTATTATTTATATTTAATAAATTAGATTGTATAATGTAATGTTAACACGTACAATGTAATGTTCAATTCATCGTTTTGGTACTGAGTGACTTTACAATTGCGGCGCTTTATACGTTATAAGGTGTATAATTAATTAGTGTTTTTTATGTATGTCTTTGATTTGACTATAGTTTAGTTGGGCTGAGTTAAAAATATGTTCAAAGTGGCCCGAGTAGGTGTCAGAGAAAGCAGAGGTGAGAGCTGACTAGCTTGAGGCTGTACCGTTTATAATCACACCCATTTCTGTGCCTTATCTTTCTACTCTCTTATTAACCCATACTAATATTGAAATCGTGCAATATTATAATCAGCCATTCATCATATTAAATGTGCCGTCTTGAGCCCAACTTTTACGATATACGTGCTGCTGAGATACGACCATAAAAAAAGTAACACGGTTTTTGAAGAACAACACACACTAGATGCAATATATTTTATCATCTACATTGAGGTTCTACGCTTACTATGATTTCCCTTATATAAATGGCCATAGAAATAATTTCATATACAATCAAAACCCCTCAATAATAACCCCCTTTAAAAAAGATCTGTTAACAGAATTTAAAAAAAAATGATTCGGACTAATTTATTGATTCACATTTCGTGTTAACCGATTTCGTATTAAGCGGTTCGACAACAAATGAAATACTAAAAATCACTTTTACTTTTACTTGTTCTATTTTTAAATAAATATAATCTCGTCTTTTAAAATAATCATATATTTGATAGATATATACTGGTTAACTATTAGATTTATTCAATGTTATTAATAATAAGGTTAAGTTAGATTTTTGGTTACTTTTTAAATTGTTCATTGTATTTATGCTTAGCTTAACTCAATGTATAATTATTGGGTTTGGTTAGCTTTAATAAACCCTAGTGTAGTCTACAGTTTATCTTAAGATTCCTTTGCAGGCTTTTGTATTTCCAAAATATGTTATTTTTAGATGTTGGAAATATTATTGAGAAAAAATAAAATAAATGGTTAAATTTTTAGTGAGCAAATCGCATCGTAATTTATATCTCCATACATTTGAATGCAAATAGTAAAAGTGACTCCATTTTCTTATATAAATATATAGGTAAACATTTTTTTTAAATGTGCTATTTTAAGTCTTTCAGCTTGATTCAGGTTTTTTGTGTCTCAATTTGGCAAAATAGACTTACGCATTCTGAAAAGAAAGCTGATGATATAGCTGTTGTATATTCAGCATTGAGTTTTCTGTGCATCAGTACATCTGAATTGTTTGTTTTATATTTTTTTCCCTAATGTCCGATTAGAATGTACTTTTTTCGAGTGCAAAACTTGTGATTGCATATGATAAAGTCGTCTTTGTTGCGAGGGGAGATTTCACGGTTAAGGTGTGACAGGTGAAATCTTGGCAGGTCAACTGGTTCATATATCCGGTTGGCAATTCACCTCGCCTGAAAATATATTATTATAAAGCTGCTTGAAAATATCACTTTGAGCATGCGTATTAATGCGCTTCTATTGTTATTTAAATTATATCGTTAAATCCAAAGAGAAGCCCGTCTCTAAAGATGCAATCACATTATGCTTCCCATAACAAACACCTATAAAAATATATTAATTTATTCAAATGTCATGATTAAGCACATGCATTATTAATAATCTAGGATTATTACTTTAATTACAAAAAATACAAATCAAAGGGAGAAGAGATAAATGGTATATATATATATATATATATATATATACATATATCTATATATATATATATATATATATATATATATATATATATATATATATATATATATATATAGTGGACTTGAAAAAACTGAGAATATTTTGGGGGTGGTAGGGTATCGTAAGAATAATTTTAAAAAAAATATTTTTTTTTTCAAAACCAAATTTTTATTTATTAAAAATTAAAAAAAATAAATAATTATATTAGTAGTGCTTTTGGAATCGAGTTTGGGCTGTTTCTCTGAAGTACTCAGTAGTGACTGTTACGTGTAAATCGTGTCTGTTATACGTTATTAATATTATTTAGTATTTTTTTAATATTAGGTAATAAAACAAAAATATTGAAAAAAATTCTTATTATACCCTACCACTCCCTAAAATCAAAAATAAAATAAAAGTCTTCAAATGTTTTGAAAGTCTCCATACGTCAAGCGGCTTTAAAGTGTAATTATATAAAGTATATATTACTATATGGTAATTTAAAATCAATAAACACTTTTTTCATTTTATACATTTTTGTATTCTTAATTTTATCATATTAAATTAATATATTTAATAATATAGATTTTCATGCTACGGTAGTAAAATTTATATACTCTGCACACTTAAGCTTAGTGTCTGAATTAATTTTAAATTAAACAAGTGAGATTTTGTGGTTTTATTTCAATGAGTTAAATTTACAGCTGTGATATTACAATTTCTATTTTTAAAGGCTTTAATAGTTTTTTTATTTAATTTTCTTTTAGAGATCTTGTTTTTATATCCACAAATGACGTACTCGACACATCGGAAGTCGTTCCACTTTGATGTTTTTTTGTATATATATATTTTTTTAAATCTCCGATCGAGAATAAAAGCGAAGTGGATTTATCATGGAGCCAATAAAACAGGCCAGAGAAAGCAACTTGGCCGGTAATTAATTTTATAATTTTCAAAAGCCTAATGAGGCTCGGAACTATCGAGTGTTTTATTTTTGACTGCCGTTCTCGTTCAGGTGTTCCACTTTACATGTTACATTAGAGTTGTGATGTTTTTATTTTAATAAATTAAGCCGTCATGGAAGAATGATTAGTGGAGCTAATCGGTTTAGTCACGTCATTTTATAACCCTTTATCTGTCATGGCCATATTCTGTTGTTATCGTTTTATAATGTCACAGAACCTTTCGACGAAGACACACAATAATAATTTACGGTTTTGACATTTAACTATTGAAAAATGTACGTGTAAAATAATATTGCCTTGAGAAAATGATACGTACATATTGCGAAATGTTTCCTTTGCGGAATTCATTTAAAAACACACACACATTTTTAATGGAGGACACATTTATTATTTATTATATGTATTGGCTGTTTTTCTTTATTTAAAAAAAAAAAACATATCGATGGTGTTTTGTTTTATTTGTCAAATATTTTGCAATTAAATTAAATTATTTTATTGAATGTGAAATAATAGGTATATATGTATTTTATTCAGTCGAAATCAAATACCGGTATTTATTTCAATTAAATATGTTTGACTTTTTATATGTATATAAAGTATGAGACACTTTCTCTTTCGATTTTATTATTACAATTAAATATGAAATAAGACGAATATTAATAATTATTTTTTTTGATAAAAGTTTATTACCAACTGTGTGAATATTACCCCGTTACCTAGTAATCTACTATTTAATAATATATATAATTGATTGACGTAACGACGATATCCGCACGCGAATAGCTGGACTTGTGCAATCGTGGCTTGTGACTTTTTATATGAAATTCTCCACATATTATATAATGCAAAAATGATTGCGAAACTGGAACACCAACTGCTGAGAGAACAGACGAGATATATCTGAATTTATTTAATTAGTTTGTTCTTCGATATTTAATTTTTAATCTTATCTGACATGGGTTTTGATGTGTTGGATTAGAATAAATAAAAATGCTTGTTTTAGATTTTTCAATTTTTTTCATTATTCGTTTCTTAAAAATCACAATGTATATTGAATAGGCCTACTAAATATGCATGTGCTTCTCTTCTATATTACAATAGGTACTTAAACTATACGAGCGAGAACGAGGTGTAAAACATCCCATCGCCGCCACATTTTATATAAATACACTTTTTGATTGAACGACATTTACGTTCAATATTTGATCGAGGAACTGGCTTAATAATGACCGTCTCCGGTGGGGTCGTTCAGCCAGGGGTAATTGTTAGGACAACGCACGCAAGTCTGCAAGTTGATGGTTTCTCCGGGAACCTCCCTTGATGTCAGTTTGCAGGTATGGGGCACCCAGCATGCGGGGGTACCTTCGACGGAGCACTTCTCCCTCCACGGGTCGAAGTTCTTGGACTCTGTTACGGTTCTCGGGTTCTGGATCCATTGGATTACTTGGGTCATTGTCACGAAGTAAACGTCGTTGTGGTTGGCGAGGATCTCGTCGATCCAGTACAGGAAGGCGTCCAGGTATTCGGGGTTGTTCTTCAACCAGGCCGCGTGGAAGTAAAGGCCGAGAGGAGCACGATTCTGTTCATAATGCCTATCGAAATTGTGGTTGAGGAAGTTGTAGAATTGGTCACCGCTGAGGATGTTAGAGCAGGAGTCCACCATGGCGCATCCGGGGAGGTATTCGTCATTGTTGGGGTCTTCCCTGCGGTCAAGCTCGTTCATTACCATTTCCCAGACGGCGTGACTCCTGGTCGGGCAGCTTTGCAAGTTGCCGTGACACCTGTGTGGCATTCTGAAGTACATGGTGTATGGCCATAGAGGAGGATTGGACAGAGGGGCGGTGATGGTGGAATCATACAAGAAAGCTTGTTCTTCCATCATGGTGAATTGGTTGTTTCCTCCTACTCTGAGGTAAGGAGCACGTACTCCGACGACGCTGTTATCAGTCAAGTTGGCGTATTTCTCAGTGATGATCCTCATACCAGCCATTTCCTTAGCCCAATCATCGACAGTAGCATTGCTCCAGAAACGTTCATCATCATTGTGTCTGTGAGGAATAAAAAAAATCATCATTAATCAAACACGCACTTAAAATTTACAAGAATAACAACGATATATATGGTTTCGCTGGTCACGTGGAAGGAACGGGAGGTATAGTATCGAAAATACCAAGGTTATACAAGATGCTAATTAGGCAAGTACTAACCTACGGTGCAGAAACATGGATTATTACCAAAACTGAAGAGGATAGGCTACTTAGGTTCGAGCGAAAGATTCTTAGGAGGATCTTTGGTCCTGTTCAGGAGGCACCGGGACTATTTAGAATTAGACGGAACGATGAGATTTACTCATTATATAAGAGCGTGAACGTAGTGCAGTTTATTAGGGCTTTAACATTAGGTTGGGTTAAAGAGCAGGAGGGATAGTATCGGAAATACTATCCAGCAAGCCTGTGGGTAAGAGAAGGCAGGGTAGACCTAGGCTAAGGTGGGCGGACGAGTTCTATAAGGTATTTAGGAGTTTAGGAATTAATAACTGGAGGAGCATTAAGTGGAAGATGCTGGTGCGGGAAGCCTTGGTTTATCACTGAACTGGATGGAATGCTTGATGATATGTATATTTTATAATTAAAACTTACGTTATGGAGTGGACGGCGATCTCGTGTCCTTTGCGGTGAGTTTCTTGGACGGCTGAATAATTGCTGTACTTGTGGGAGACGAAGAAAGTGGCTTTGATGTCGCAACCGTTGGGGTTTTTACGCTTGCCGTTGAACATCTCTTTGTACAACTCGATGTTGTTGTTGTTGATGGCATCATCGAAGGTGATTGTAATCATCTGAGGGACATCTCTGGCTGGAAGGTCTCCAGGAATGTAGGTGCCATCTTCAGAGCAGAAGCAATCGGGAAGGACACACACGGCGGGATCACATGGAGGAGCACGATTGGGATCGTTGTCAATATCTGTTGAAAAAAATAATTAACTCATTTAATAAACTCCATTCCAGATAAATAATAATGCATTATAGTATAACTGTACTTTTGAGAGTATGTTCATGCAATCTATGCTAATTGGGACTAATACATTGAAACAAAGCTATACTAGACTACTTTGATTTTTAAAAATTACCTAATAATACAACATTATATATTTTTTATAATTGAATTCATCAGAATCTAATTGTAAATTAAACAGTCGTTTTCAATATTCGCTAATACTAAATTAAACGGAAAGATGATACAATCACAATTTATGCTTAACACACTATTGCTTCCAAAGAAAACATACACATTTATTTCATTTGCGATTTGACAGTATATAAATAGAAAACAAAACTTTAAGGGTTTTTTAAAATATTATATTATTTTTCAAAAAAATATTATTATTATTAATTTAAATAATAAAATGAATAAAAAAATCTATTAAACTTGTACAAGAATCCGCACTTTCTCGATTATAATAAGAATGTGAATAATAAAATAATATTTTAATCCACTGTTTATTTCTGCCAAATGAATATCGTAATCGATGTTTTAAAAAATATCACTATTTGAATTGTTTACTCACATTTTTATTATTTTAGAAGAGCGAGGTTTTTGAGAAGGATTTAACAAATTTTGGTTTTTTTAGACACAACAACTAATTAATTAATTATCTGTCAGTGATCTTAACTTTTACTAGTAAGATAGATTACTTGATAATCAGTATTTACTATAAGATCCAAAAAATCAGTGTAAACCTGGATCAAGAAGATCGATCGAGATTTTAGTAATATTATTTCCGATCTCCCAGTCGAAATAAGCGATCATTTTTTTTTATTTGAGCGGGATTTGAACCCATGACCACAATATTTTTAAAGATATTAAAGAGCTATTCTGGGATTATTAATTATGATTGATTTCTGTATAAGTGTATAAGTAACGGTATAATGTAGCGAAAGTGGAATGGACCTTCACCAGCTCAACAGCCTTCCACTCTCACTAGTAATACTACTGTAAAACCTGTCATACCGGCCACACCTTTACATTACACCACACTAATTAATAAATAAACTAATTGTTCCTTTTCAATAGTTATTTTTGCGATACTAATACAAAATCATGAGCTTCATGAGCCAATGGATGTATACGAAAAAATATATATGAAATAACAACAACAACGTGGAATTCGACAGCCGTGTTGTGGAAGCACATTTCAACATTATATATTTTGTTTAAAAGAATGTCATAATTGATTATTATGTACAGGTGAACGCGTGTGTAATGCAATGCGGTGCGTAAGAGTTAAAAATATAACATTGCATCGATTAAATAAGAAAATTTTTAAACAAATTTTTATTTATTTTACGCCCCAAGGAGCTTTTGTGAGAGGGTTTTTTAATACACAACAACGTGTTAATTTATTGTCTGTCGGTGATCTTAACTATTACTAGTTACACAGGTCACAGACTTAATAATCAGTATGTATTTACCTTACAATACAGGAAATCAGAGTAAACCTGGATCAAGACGATCGATCGGAATTAATATTAATATTATTCCCGATCTCCCAGTCGTAATAACCAATCAAATATTATAAATTTTGGTTCTAAAGAAGATGTATATTTTTTGCTTTCACTTGATTCGATAATTTTTTTTTCAAATTCCATAATGAATAATAGACTGCAATTAACGACTCTTGTTTCTTGTATTTGTAGAGATAATATCAAACTTTCGCACTAATACAAACTTTAGTCTTTGGTAATTAATCTTGTCTTTGAGGATGTCAGATTGTTTGGTATAATATTTAACTGGTGTATTACTTTATTTATAAATACATATATTATTATATCATACTGCAGTACCACTAGAGCATTACGGGGGATCCCAAGTAGCAGTGATGACAGTGCAGCACTCGTCAGTTAAATTACAAATAATGAAATAAGTAAAATGTATATATATATATATATATATATATATATATATATCGTGACGCCTTCCCTATTGACGGGAGTCCCTTTATAAGGGGTTGTGGCCGGGCCACCTTGGCTTTTACGGGAGAATATAGTAGAGATGGTTTCCCAGGCCACCACACAGCAATGAGTACTTAAGATCTAGTTTGCTAAGCTAGATCTACCAAGTGACTCCGTGCCGTGAATCGAACCCGGGAGTCTTCACTCACGAATCCGTTACACTAACCACTGGGCCACAAGGCGGCTCTGGAAATAAGTAAAAGGTACCTAATTTTATTGTAGAAAAATGGTAATTGAGATAACCCTAGAGCAATGAGAGAGTGAACAGATTGGGCAATGTTATAGTTTAGTGATTTTCACCCAAAGTTAGAGTAATTTCCTGGTTAACAGTTGGCAACCATCGGGGTCGATTTCAGTCACATTCTTGCGGCTTCGGCCATTTGGCAACTGTTCGATTCAAAGCCGGTCTTATCGAGAACAAGTCCAGTGCAACCGGAGAAACATGTCGGTGATATTGCCACACCTTGGTTACTCTCAAAAATATACAATTCGTAATAACTAACCATGTGTGGGTAACGCAAGGTCTGGATCGGGACATCCTCATTGAACGCATCTAACCAATGTAACCGTTAATAATGATATTGCCGTTATTATGAATCGATTGATTAATTATACATTATGATCACGCAGAGGAAGTAATCCCGCTAGTCAAGTTTCATAACTACAGGCTACAGTTACCATATTTGGGAAACTACCTACACATGCATTTTCCGCTGCAAACTGAAGCCACACTATTTCTTATGTTTGAAGACCAAATTTTAATCTTCAGACATGCCAATCAAGAGTGCACTATAGAGACAATGGACAATGATGGGAATAGTATAACAATACTTCTCATTTCTTCATATAAATATGAATCACAACCGTTTACCGTAAAATAGTTATTTGTTTAGTTTGAATTTTTTTGTATTAACAGTGTAAACATAAGAAATAAATATCTTGCCTCCATATCGTGTCGTCGACATAACGCTGTAATGTCGCTATATGAACAATTTTTATGAATAATATTTATTTATTTAATTCATTAATTCTACGCCTTGCTGCTTTTATATACACATAAAAATTACATTTTATTAAAAATGTAATTAAATATTTTTTTTGTTTAGTTTAAAATTTGTTAAATTAATAGTACAAACATAAGAAAGAAATATCTTGCCTCCATATCGTGTCGTCGACGTAACGCTGTAATGTCGCTATCGTCGCTATATGGAATTTTTTTTATTTATTTAATTCATTAATTCTACGTCTTGCTGATTTTATATACACATAAAAATTACAATTTATTAAAAATGTAATTAAATATTTTTTTTGTTTAGTTTAAAATTTGTTAAATTAATAGTACAAACATAAGAAAGAAATATCTTGCCTCCATATCGTGTCGTCGACGTAACGCTGTAATGTCGCTATCGTCGCTATATGGAATTTTTTAAATTTATTTAATTCATTAATTCTACGCCTTGCTGCTTTTATATACATACAAAAATGTACTTAGATATTTTTTGTGTTTAGTTTAAAATTTGTTAAATTAATAGTACAAACATATGAAAGAAATATCTTGCCTCCATATCGTGTCGTCGACGTAACGCTGTAGTATCACTATCGCCGTAGTCTAAATCATCGCTATATGGACAATTTTTATGAATAATATTACTCAAATTCATATACTAAAAATACACGATTTCTCAATCTCAATGATTATGAAGAATAGAAATAATATTGAGTTCAATAAAAATTAATGTCATTTATGTATTATGCTACATATGATAATCTTGACTTATTAAAAAGGGTTCTAATTTTATATCACTATTATTATTATTATTAAATATTTATTTATCTAACTGGCAGTGGGTTGATAAGATATTTTATTCTTGTTAATTGTATAATTGTAAATGCAGTGTAGTTTAACTGTCCTTCTTCACAATGTGACTGCGTAACCAAAATGGATACAAATTTAATTGATTTAAAATTGTGTAGACTCGTATACTGATATGAATACTAATAAAGAGACTTGTAGGGATTATTTGTAGCAATGTAAATATTAATATACAGTGGTTAGCTTATCCACAGTATGAATGTCTGATTAGTATTCCAACAAGTCGCTTTCCAATGCCCATACAAACGACAATGGACAACCAAGAGCCGCTTTTCGATTTCAAATTTGAATCACTTACAAAAGCCGACCATGCTTTACCGTTATGCGTCGTTAGTGTGTTTCGTTTTTATTCTATGTACATTAAATTAACTCTGTAAACAGACGCATCGTTATGAAAGTGTGAAAAACCTTTCTATTCTAAATATACACGACACTCACTACGCATTAACCAGAACTGACATGATTGTTGCACATCAGTGTTGCCAGTGTAATAAATGTTTATATGCAATCATGCCATAGTAAATTAACTACCCTATTATTTTCATAGATAATATTGATGACTACAAATTGATTGATAAAGAAACCATTATAAAATAATCAATCAAAAGTGACATTATTATGATACATTGCAAATGAAATATTTACAATTACTGTTTATATTGTTTTATATTTTTAGCAGAACATTGCTTAGAACACATATTAATTAATTATTTGATCACGTTTTTAGTTTCCGTAAAAGTTTTATATTCATAAGAATATCGATGAATTATCAATACAAATAGGTACATATCAATAAATTGTAAAAACTACTGTGTATATATATTGTTTTATATTTTTAGCAGAATCTTTAGGTTTCCGAAAATCATTACCACAAAACTCTTATATTTATAAGAATATCGATGGATTATTAATACAAATACATATCTTTAAATTGTAAAAACTACTGTGTATATTGTTTTATCTTTTTAGAAAAATATTTATTTGAAGACATATTTATATTAAACTATTTTCTAATAAATTGAATTGTTTGATCAGGATCATGTTTTTGGTTTCCGTAAATCATTACCACAAAACTCTTATATTTATAAGAATATCGATGAATTATCAATACAAATACGTGTCAATAAATTATAAAAAACTACTGTGTATAATGTTTAATCTTTTTAGCAGAATATTTATTTGAAGACATATTTATATTAAACTATTTTCTAATAAATTGAATTGTTTGATCAGGATCACGTTTTTGGTTTCCGTAAATCATTACCACAAAACTCTTATATTCATAAGAATATCGATGGGTTATTCATACAAAAAAGTGTCTATAGGTTGTCGTTTCTCTAGGAGAGGAGAACATTCTAATATGTTGAATATGCCATATTAGCTTTTTAAGACTATAACATAAGCTATAGATACAGGTTGGGTTACATTTAGTTAAGATCATTAATAATCATATCACTCAATATGATATTATTGTATCGTTATAACATGATTAGGCTGATTAATCCTCAAGTATCGAATATTGAAAATATGAAACTTACCGCAAGAGTTCTCATCGGATCCATCAGTACAGTCTTTTTCTCCATTACAGAAAAGTCCTCGTTCAATACAAGAACTATCACCACAAGCCAAGTATCCATCTTGACACAAAGGCTCGTCAGTGAACAGCAAAGGCTTGACCTTCCTTTCCTTGTTCTTCAGCTTGCAATTCTTCACAGCATCCTTCCAATCACAGGTTTGCTTGTCGATATCGAAATAAAGACCAGCTGGACACCTGATGGCTTGAAGACCCTGTGAATTTAAACATTTGTATACATCAATATTTTGCTTACATTAATAAAGAAAAATTGTAATTTTCACAGTAATTTTATTAAGGAGTCCGAGTACTTTCGACTACTAACTTGTAGCCATATTTAGAGACTAAAATCTCTCTCTAAAGTTCTTTAAATTATTGAATTCCACCAAGAAGTCAACACTATCAACAATTTTACATTTTTTATTGATCAACTTGGTGTATAAACCCTACATTTCGAACGGTTACATCAATGTCATTAATAAAAACATTAAAAAAAGTATATATATCGCGAAAAAAAGCCGATGAATATACATATTTAAATTTAATGATTATGTGAAATCTACTGTTTTTTTGCCAATGTTTTTAAGTATATTTATATTTAGTTTAGTTAGTGGTATTTTTTTTAATGATTGTCCTCGAACAAACACTTCTTTAATTTTGAGAATTAATAAAAGTAATAATAAAATAGTGTTTTAGAATTTCCCATGTATTTCGCTTTGTATGCATGACCTTATGGTATTATGATACAAAAAGCACATTCTTCTTGTAATTTTAAATATTCATGATACGTGATGAAAAAAGTTTTATAATACATAGTTAAATTTGGGTTTATGAAAAGAAAAGTTCAATACCAATAAAATTCAAGGCTAATGAGTAAAAAAAACCTCACTATTTATGGCGTTTAATTGAGATAATTATATAAAAACCGATCGTTTCCTCTATATTGATATAAATTCACGTTATAAGGTCGTCCTTATATATATAT